>CAOLHI010003651.1:0-163314 GCA_948474755.1 Ctenosaura bakeri | reverse complement strand
AAACTCAGAGCTTAAGCTTTCCCATTATAATGGATCAAAATCATCATAAATACCTATGTTATTTTCCACTAAGATATGGTGAAGGGGTATGATGTTACCATATAGTAGTAGCCATGGGTATCCAGGCCAGATTTTTAGGATGGCAACAGCTCCTTGGCCCTGAGTCTGGAGAGGTCACCATGACGATTGATGAAAATTAAATACTAAGATGGGAAGCTGTCTTGTTAAAATACAAGTGATATTGTTGATACCATCTTTCATTTTATTGAGTCAAGTTTCATTTCAATAACATTATCATATTTGGAATCATCTTCACCTATTATACTGCATTCTTCACAGGAGAAATTAAGATTGCCAAAAAACACTTTGAAGAAGCTTTTAAGAAAGTGAAATCTTCTATATCAAGAAAGGTAGGTTATCATTTGCCTTAATATAGTAGCAGACTAGGAGGGAATGTACATTCAGGTATTTAGTACCACTGATAGTTCAGTTTTCTCTAAAGAGCAGCTGTTCTGTAGGACATGTCCTCAGCCAAACTAGACTGCTCTCAGAAAGTTTTGTACTCTGGCTAACATGGTTAATGGTGAGTGCTCATGGGAACTGAAATCTGAAACATCAAGTTGGAGAATGCTTCTCTAAGTGAGAATGCACTTGACTATCTTCACTGCTCAAAGCATGGTGGCTTTCTGCACTCAAGCCTCTCATCCTATGTATCTGATAGGCTGAACATCAACACCTTTCTGTCTTGCTTCTTCCATCTTGTCTGCTGCTAAGTTTAGCTACAGTGAGATTATTTCTACACTACACAGTCACTAATTGCAGAATGACTAGTAGCAGTGAATAAGCTGTCTTTCAGGAACCCTTTCCTTTATTAATGGGTCCCCAGAAGTTTGAAAAAAAACTGACGTACAAGAAAGTGCTCTGTTTAGTAACTGGGCAGAAGTACTTTACATGTTCATCTATTTATCACCTTTACTGAATTTTCTTCTGCCGTTTTGGATCTTCCAGAATTGTTCCTCCACTTGCTTCTACAGTATCATTCATCTGCTTTAATAAGCAGAACTAGAGCTCAGATCACATTTTTGTTCATTACTTCAGTTTTCTGTCTCTAAACTATGCCAGTATTACAGTATTTATTATTAGAAAAATGTTAGCAGATAAAAATATTCAAACCTTTTTATATGTGAACTTTTTCTGGGATCATGAATGTAACAGATGGGGAGTATATTTAAAGAATGCTGCATACTCCTTGCTTACTGAAAAGTATTGAATTAGCAGTGAGGCTAGAAATGTCTATTAAATGCTAGCTTTCAACCTGCAGGTGGAATGGAATTGATCCCCATCTGCATTCTGAAGGTAGTATTACGTATGTTTGAATATTAGCTGTGAACCAAATTTCTTATACCAAGGACATGGTATTGTTTTCTGGGTTAAAACCAGTTTTAAAAAAAACTTCACTTGAAACTTCCAACCAGTGGAGAGCCAGGGTGTCACTATAATATCTGGGTAGTGGTGATATTCTAGAGATTCTCGTGTGATTGTCAATTATAATGCATTTTCATCATGTACTCCTTAAATATCCTGAATGCCTCCTGCAGATGATGTCACTGCCTGTATATGGGCAGAGAGATGAAGCAACAAAACCACGTGAAGTCTCTAAGGGGCACAGGGTGAGGTTGTGTTCAACTGAACCAGACTCACTTTTCAAGTTACACTTGAGCTCTGATCTCATGACTTGTTTGTCATGTCATCTGCTTGCTCTGAGAACTCAGAATTAGTACCTTGATACATTTCCATCCTGAGGTACACTTTAGAGTTGCCCCAGTAGATAGGCATGATTAGATAATTATTTAGTCTGTAAGATGGAATTACATTCAGTCTCTCTGAGTGACATTATATCAAGATTGCACTAGCCCTTTGATGAGACCTTTTTGTACAAGTACCTTTCAAGTTTGCTTCATTCATTCACCTTTAAATAGTAAAGTTATAAAGAAAGCAGACAGCTTGAACAGAAATCTGGACTGTGACTTTACTTGTATATACTCTCCACTTTGTGAAGGGAAAAAGTCTTTTTTTCTAAGAAAAATTTCCAGCAAGCAAAATTACACCACAAATTTTAGTCACCAGTGTTAGTAAAACCTTTGGGAAGCTTTTTTTAAAGAATCTTGTTTAGTATTTGAAGCATAGAAAAACTTTGCTCCTAGAGTTCCAGGATGGTTTCATTTCAAACACATTTTTGAAAACACAGCAGGAGAATAAATATGGTATCTTCTCAGCAAGCAGAGTTGTACTAGCAAAGTGCAATGAATATTTGTATTTTTCATTGCCTTAGATATTTTGCCACCAACCCATGTTATTTTTAACAAACTGACTTATTTTATGCACATATAATCTGAAATAAATTGGGCTGGGTTTTGCTGAACATTATAATCACTTGAACAAATCTGACAGGAACAGATTGTATCCCATTGATATTAATGAGACTTAATAATGCAGTGATTTTCAAGAGCCCTGGTGGCACAGGGGTAAAATGCTGGTACTGCAGCCACAACGTTGTGAGTTCAATCCTGCAGGTTGACTCAGCCTTCCATCCTTCTGTAGGTCGGTAAAATGAGTACCCAGGTTGTTGGGGGCAATTAGCTAAATAATAGTGTAAACCGCTTAGGGAGTGCTTTGCACTGATAAGTAGTATAGAAATGTAACTGCTAACATTTTTTTTATTTCACAGCAGACGGACAAGGTGCTAAAATTGTCAGGATGCGCTATCATTTTTTAAGGACTCATATTAAAGAAGTATTAAGATTGTGTTTAATGTTCAATAACCTAACATTTTCTGAGATATTATTAAAAACATCAAAAGGCAGGAAGCAGGAAAGGAGAGACTGATTAGTGGTCTTGAGGAGTCAGCAACCAAATGTTTGCTCTCATTCAAGATCTCTCCTTCTCATGCATTTTTGCTCCTGAGAACAAGAAGGGCTCTCAAGAGTAAACTCAAGCTTGCCTGAATGAGTGAGATGAGCTTCTTGCCTTCCTTCCCACCTATTTTTCCATGAAGTACAAAGCGCTGTCTTAGTTCCCTCAAAATACTTCTCTTTTGAGGACCTCAGTTGGCTTTACTCCCTCAACCATTTGTGCTACCCCACCTCCCTTCAGTGGTTTCTGCCTTAGTATGTATTCCCTCCACACATAGAAAATCTCCATCCATCCTGGTACAGTGCCTGCTCCATTCCTCTACCAGAGACCTGCTGAGACAGAGATGAAAGAGGAGCATCCATTGCAATCTTAGAGCAAGCTGAGTGAGTGTCCATTGCCTCCTCAGCAACTGCACTCCTTTGCTGTCATCCCTCAGTTCAAAGGAGAATTGGGCTCAGTCACATACCTCTTGCACTTCCTCATTTTTGATCGAAGAGCAGAGGAGCCAGAGAAGGGGTGAAAGGAAAGAGAATAGCAGTTTCTTTTCCTTCTCACTCTCATTCTTGTCTCTTTATCAGTTATTTAAAGCTGATAGTAAAACTGCAAATCCCACAATATTTTTTTTAAAGTCAAATAAACACTTAGCCCAGTGGTTTTCAACATGTGTAGACAGCCAGTGTGGTGTAATGGTTTGATTCCTTGCTTGGCCATGGAAACCCACTGGGTGATCTGGGGCTCATCACACACTTTCAGTCCCAGAAAACCCTGTGACAGTTTGCTTTAGTTGGAAATAACTTGAAGACACACAACAACAAGCATTTCCCAGCATTTATTTGTGGTTCACTGATGCAGCACACTTGCAGACCATTCCCAGCACACAAATGTGCCACAGCAGAGTGATTAAAAACTGCTGTAATAATAATTAACTTTAGCTGGACTGCAATCTGTGATTGTAATTAAATATAGTTGACCACATGGATAGTGTGCATTAAAATTCAGATTTAAATTATTATTTTTGCAGTTGTGGTTGTTGCTGTGACATATTTTATGAACAATGCATTACTTCTGCTTGAAATAGCATGTGTGTACTTGTAATTATTTAGAAATATTTAGTGAACAGTACATCCTCTAATTAGTGATTACCTGGAAAAGTATGGTGTCTGTCTGTAACTCTTCTGTTTTTGGGTGCCTTCAATCATTTTCGACATACGGCGACCTTAAAGTGAACCTATCACAAGGTTTTCTGTAGCTGAGTGTGTGTGATGTGCCCAGGGGTCACATGGTAGGTTTCTATGGCCAAGCAGGGAATTAAACTCTGGTCTCTAGGGTCATAGTCCATCACTCAGACCACTACACCAACGCTGGCTCTCAACCCTCTTGATACTCTTGTCCTAACTAGTGTGATCTAGCAGAAATGCTGTGCCTGTGAGCATGTCTGCCTATTTCTTGGGGGTAAGGATGGGAAAGTTTAGCTGGCACATAGAAAAATGATGTAGCTTCGATTAATTAAAGTAGTATTGGGAGTTACAGGGAATTACCCAGTTTGACTCTACTTAGACTTATTGTAAGAAGTGGAGCCAGACCATTGCATCTAGACGGAGGGGCCTATCCTATTCATTTTTTTTCTGTGACAAAGTTAGTAAAAAGCCTCTTAAATATTGCAGCCTAATTGAATGAATTTGTTTATATGCTTTTTCCCCCCTCTTCATTGGCATCTTTAGGACCAAGTAATGTATGAAGAACTGCGCCAATCACTGAGCAGATGATAGTGGATGAAAACTGAAAGAGACATGTTATTTCTATGAAGAATTCTCCTGACAATCTGTTTCCCACAGCTGTTTGTGAAGCAGAACCCATTTTGCTTAATCACTAATCTTTCCATTGCTGGACTCTTCTGCAAAAAGAATGCCTTCTCATTCTCTCTCTCTCTTCTTCTTTTTTTTTTTAAACAAGTCATTTGACAGTCGATCCTGATAAGCTTTGCTGGAATCTTAGACTTCTTCATAGATTTAATATTAAAACTCTTCCATTGTGATGCACTGAAACAATACATTCTATTTCAGCTTGTAAATAAATTAAGATATTTATTACACAAAAAGCAGTATCATTTAGACTTTTCATAGCCTTTATACCATGAAGAGGAAAGCAGGCAGGCAGACAACAGCAGTAATGATTACTGTGGAAGCAGCATTTTGTCACCTACCAGTGAAGTGACATGAAGACCCAACTGCTGTAGACAGAGCACAGTCATGTCCATGCAGACTGTATTATCAGTCTCTGTCTCTGAATAGGGGCCAAAATCAACTAAAATGTGAGCATATTAATAATTAAGCATGTGCTTTGGTCTTTCCTATTGACTTTAATGGGATGTAGATTTCAAAACATTCAGCTATACGCCTGGCTTCATTAGCCACTACCAACAAAAATATCTCAGGTTAAGTCAGCTTACTGATTCCACTCCCAGAAGTTCTTTTACTGGTGTTAAGAAACAACCAGCATGCCGAATCATGTATGAAGCAATGGTTTATGCTTTCCGCTAAGAAGCTGCCTTCTAAAATTAAACAAATCTTTTCGCAAAATCCACATATAGTGTATGACTTACTTATAATTACTTCTACAAAAATTGACTTGAAAACTCAGAATGCAATAAATCAGACATAAAATTACTTTTCCTAGCACCAGGAGGTAGAGAACCAATGCCTTGGAACCAGAGTTTTCTCCTGGGTTTAGTGAACAATGTAGTTCTGTTACCAGGACTTTTCCTTTTTTTTTTCTTTTTGCATTTTTCCACTTTCCAGTGGAAAGTCCTTACCAACAAAATTCAAATGCTTTGAAAGTGTTCCATCTTGGAAAAGGCAACAAATAATGCAAAGTGTACAAACGTGTTCTGGTTGTAGCCTTTGTGGCAGGCAAAACAGCAAGCCAGTAGTTGCTACAGTAGACTTGTCTACAGTTGAAGTATTACTCCTATACTATGAAGTTTCAGAAGCTCATATAGCTGTATTATCCTGGGTCTTTTTTCCTCTTCAAGTCTCTCTTTGAATTTCTACCACGTGTTCAGCGAATAAACAGCCAAGGCAGCATAAGTCTATATTTTAATCATGTACTTGGCAAGCAGTTTTCTATGCAGTCATTATAATTGGGTAAAATGAAGATTCTCACACTGCATTATCCAGGAAGTGCACGCAGGAGCAAATTCAATCAAATTTGTTGATATATTGCTTCTTCTGAAATATGTGGAAACTATGGAGAATAGTAGCCTTCGAATACTTCCCACAAAGGCATGAAAATTACCTTGAAACTGGCTTCAACTAACTTTTGTATGTAGTGCTGTTTTGGTAGAGGTGTCAGCAAGTATTGTCTTAGCTATATGACAGACTTGATTAGCTGTTACGAATGCACTCTGTTGGCTCACCTCGTAATGAAGCAGGAAAATAGAGGGCATTTACATTGCATTAAGTACAAAATGATGGTGCAAGAAATGTTACTGTGTATATTTTACTTAATGTGAAAGTTACTTATTTCACCATGAGCTACTGGGGGAAACAGAGAAGTAATTTAAACAGTGAATAGGGTTATAATAGTTATTAAATTTCATGTGACAGCATGTATGCCCCGGTTAAACTGTTCTCAAGTATGTCAAATAGAACTAAAGGCATTTGTCTCTTTAACTTGTTAATACTCCTAGCATTTTGTTTTTGATTAAATGGGTCATGCTCACTAGGGATAACGATAGTCCAAGCACATACGGAAGGCATCAGATTGGGAAAGGACAATGTATACAATTAAGTGAATACTTAATAGTTAGGAAGCATGAATATAGTACCAGCTTTGATTTACAATATAAGTAAGGATAAGTTAATTTAATAATATGGTTCATAGCTCAATGGAGGCACATGAGCATTAAATGCAGAAAGCAGTAGCTTCAAGTCCTGGCAGCTTCAGATAATCCAGTATCATCTGGAGAATGGTATATACAGCAAAAAGGAATCAGTGGGTTTTTTTAGGAAGTGGACAGTGTTATTATAATTACTGTATTAAATCCATTATAACCTTACAATTTTAAAAAAATGCGAGGAATGGAGGAGAAAAGCTACAGACATAAGGGGAGGAGGTGACATATCTCATTTTTCTCCCAATGTGGGACCAAAGGCAGCTCATAACATAGATATAAAAGAAAAACTTGAAAGCAATGATAAAGCATTAAATAAAAAATCCTATTAACACCACTAATTAAAATATAAAAGCATTTATAAAATAAAGTTGGGAGGGACAGACTGCAAGAGTCACCCTACCCTGCAGGAATACATGGCTAAATAAATACTCTACAGTTAGCTGTCTAGCTGCTCCTTGAAAGCCTTTGATGAAAGTGAGTCCACTTTCTTTCAAGGGAGTGTCTTCTACTGTCAGGAAGGAATCTTTTTTATTGTGACGTGAATGTCCTAGTTCATGTCAAGTCTCAAGCAGTAGAAAAAAGGTTTGCTCTATCCTCTACGTGATACTCTTCAGATATTCATATATGACTATCATGCTATTTCTGTCTTCAAGCTAACCATACCCAACTTCATAAATTGTCCCTTGCAGGGTTTTGTTTCCACATTTTGTTGCTCTGGATATGCTCCAACATGTTAATATCCTTAATAACAGTGAACATAAAAGTACGTGTGTGCTTGCGTGCGCACACACCATTAAAAGACCCATTTTCACAACCACTTAATCTCCAAAAGCCTGGAGTTTTTTTTTAAGTCTCAACTTACCAGCAGAAGTGGGGAGTAGCAGCACAGCTTCCTGTGAGAGAGAATAGCACAGACTGAGAGTAGATGCCAAGAAGGCTTCTTATGTGTTCTCATCAGATGGATCAGTACAGTCCAAGGGAAGGCCCTCTTATGAAGATCTCAGAACTTAGGCAGGCACATATAAGCGCACGTCTCTTTAGCAAAAACCATATAAAATTCTACACCTATTTTTTTTAAATGAACTCTGGGGTCCATGCAACCATGAAGTTTGCTGTAATACTCTAAAATGAGAAGTTGGTATTTATGCGGATGTTCAATCTGGAATAGCAAGAGTACTAATGAGTTCCATTCCCCTCCTGCCACCCCCCTAAATTCATATATATATATATATATATATATATATATATATATAATGTGTGTGTGTTTGTCTTCGGTTTCTTCTTCATGTTCACATTCATGCAAGTACTAACGTCCCATTCTCAGGATGACAGGAGGGTCAATTCACATACTAATAGGATCTCCCAAAGTCTGATGTTCTGAGTGTGTCTCCCCAAAAACTTAGATTCGCACCACCACCTGCAATATTCTGTGGCTAAACACCACCTGTGTAGACCTATATTTATCAATTTTATAATGTCTAATGAATGTTGTTGGTTCTTTCCATCCAGTTGCATTACAAATATCTTCCAAGGATGCTACAGTAGTTGACAGTGACCTAGTAGAATGTGGCCAGACATTCCATGGTCTTGGCTTCTGTGCATAATCATAACATAAATAAATGCATGCATTAAATCCATCTTGCTATCACTGTTTTAATAGTCTTAAGATCTAAAGCGCTTGGATGATATGATACCAACAATGCCTCAGTACACCTCATCTGCGTACTCCCATTTGATAGCAATCTTCAACGCTCTCCTAACATCCAAAGTGTGCCATATACGCTCCAATGGACGACGTGGTCTAGGGCAGAAAGTTGGTAAATATATTGCCTCTTGTGGCCACACCTTTTGGCAAAAAGTTGAACCCAAAATCAGAATTAATCTGTCTTGTTCAAATTTACAGAGGTTAGCATTTATAGAGAAAGGGTCCAGTTCTGATACTCTGAGCTGATGTTATGGCTAATAGGAAAGCCATTTTAAATTATATGAGCCTTAACAATGCTTCCTTCTGAGGCTCAAACAGAGAGGCAGTCAGTGCATACAGCACCACGTTTAAATCTCATGTGGAGAATCTGTGAACTATGAGAAATGACTTTAGAGTTGTACCCATCAAAAACCTTTTAATATGCAGGTGTTTAAACAGTGATTTCCCCTGCAACCTCAGTACTGATGATGAAGCTATTACTTGTCTTTTCAAAGTATTCAGTCTTAGTCCTTTATAGGTGCCATCCCGCAAGAACTGCAGAATATGTGACACTTTCACTACCTCTACAGGAATGGGATGAAAAATTCACTATTTCAATAAAGACTCCCATGGTCTATTATGTATCTTACAAATGGGCTCTCTCCTAGAAGTTAAAATGATTTCTTCTTTGTGGTCTCTGTGACACACACAAATGGGTCATCTGGATCTGTGCAGTGCACTGTTCGAAACCTTCTAGAGCTTGATGACAAGCATTTTGCAGGAATCCCACCTCCAGCCCCAGAAGCTATAAAGCCATCTTCCTGCCAAAACCTTCAGTTCCTTTTTCTCCGCTGTGGCTACAGTGCTATTAGGAGCCTTCTCAGAATGCTTTCACAATCTTCATTTGTACTTCAGCTTGTCTCACAGTTTACAGTTCATCTGTTTTGGCTTGGTGACTTTCCTGGATCCCTGACTGCTTAAGGTTCCTGCTTCTGGTTGGCAGGCTAAGGTCTCCCCATTTTATGGCCTCAACAGTGATGTTTAAATGCTGCTTCTCTTGTGGAGGAAAGATTCTGGATAAGGATGGCCACTCCCAAGTGCCTTCTCTGCCTGGAGGAAGGTCACACCGTTGGATCTTGATATCTTTATCAACTCTACACTCTGCAAATGAAGTGCAATAGAGCAGCAAGACTTAAGGTGCTGCTCTATGCTCTGAGAGAAGGTTATGCCACTCAGAACAGGCTACTGCATACTACCCAAAGCAATGGTCGGCACCAAGAACACCCTTGGCACCATCTGCTTCATCGCCAGCATTAAGGTCAGCTTCTCAGCCTTTAAGAGAAGGAGAGATACAAGTTCACCATCCACTGTCGGCCCCAATGTCCTTGCCTGCCACGGTACCATCTCAGCAACCTTCAACATTGAGGCAGTTGCAGGTGGAACACAAAGATCAAAGAGTGGTCTTGTCAAAGCCTATGCATGAACACCACCAAAGGCCCAATGTTTTCCAGAACCTGACCCGAGTGTATTGAAAGAGAGGAGGTAAGTTCCCCTTATGCTAGGATGGTCCAGCCTGCATGCTTCAATCAAGAAGTGCAAAAAGAAGAGGTCAAAAGATCTTGCATCGCATCTTTGTTCTCAGGAGCACTGACAACAGCCTCTACCAATTCTGGAAATCTTGAAAATTTTGGAGATGATAGAGTTTCACTCCTCTCCGCAGCAGACTCCAGCTTTGGTAGTGCAGGTGCCTTCCCCTTCCGCCTCACAAGGTCCTGTTCATTCACCTAGCCTACTTGAAACCCAAATGGCCACTGACGGCGAGATTGTTAACTCCCTGCTGGAGTGAACCAGGAGATCTTCATGGGATCATTCCAAACCCCAGTTTCAGCAATGGCTGGAATAGCAAACGCTGCAGAATCCTAAGCATAGTCTTCCTTGCTGTCAACACTGTACATTGCTGTCTTCCTCTTCACTAAGGTCCAGGTGAATGAGTCAAAGGTTGCACTCCCATTCTCACCACCAAAGTCCAAGTTCAGCTGTTCATTGGTACTGTGTCTCTCAACATAGAGGCAAAGACCATTCCTATACATACTCCAGGTAATCTCCTTACAATACAGCTAACTTCTTACCCTCATCGGAAGAGTACTACAGGAATAGGCATTGAGGATGGCATTGTTACCACCATGAAGAGGAGGTATACTACTTACCTTGTCGCTATAGATACTCACTTATATCTACTAGATGACAGTCCCATTCCTCCTCACCTTCAAGGTTGCCACCTAGGAAGAGACAGCACCACAAGCTGGTGGATATCTTGACCACACTGCAAGCTTCACAGCTAACCTCCACCCAATCTGTCATCGAGGTGACTCAGGAAACCCAGATGGTATGAGCAATGACATGAAGGTTTTGATTCCTCTGGTGGTTTATTTCAGGGAGCAGGGAGTGCAGTTGTACCCTTATCTAGATGACATTTTAGTGAAGGCCAAATCTCTGGACAGGATAAACAGGTATTTATCCCTGACCATTCAAAGGTTAGAGACCTATGGGTTTTTACTAAATTACAAAAAGAGCCATTTGAAACCAATAACTATATTGAGTCCCTTACATGTAACAATAGACATTTCAGTGAGGAGACATGTCTCTCAGGAGAAAATAGAGAAAGTGAGACAAGAAGTACAGAATACACTTATCCTTGAGATCACTAGAAATGAGGTTGGCTAAAGCAATGGGCATACAAATATCAACAATCCAGTTAGTGCAGTGGGGCAGCTATCATTCAAGGACCTTGCAGAGACTATTAATTCGTCATCAATTGGTGGCACAGTCCAAGTTTACATTATCAGATTGTGGTGCCACAACAGGTAAAAAAGAAGTTAGTAGATGAATGAATCAAACATTGCAGAAGATTTTCCACTGATAATGCACAACAAGATTCAAGTAACAAGCAATGTAAGTCTGTCTGGATCAGGGGCACATTGCGAGGGTTACTTGGAGCAAGGCCTTTGGACTCTGGCAAACAAGAAATTCAATATAAATTACTTGGAACTAAAAGGAGTGTGATTGTTACTACTGAAGTTTGTCAAAATTAGCAAAAGTCAACATGTGCTAGTTTGCACAGACACTATGACTGTAAAGGCATAAATGTACAAACAATGGGGTCTGCACTCCATTTCATTGATGGCAGAGTCCAGCAAGCTATTCAGATGTGCTGAGAAGAATATATAATCAATTTTGGCAGTATATCTGAAAGATATCTTGAACATACAAGGAGACTACCTCAGCAGGATTTTAATACATCAATCATCCTTCAACATGATGTTTGCTCAGCTGGAAGAATGGTGTGGACCCTTGCAAACAGATTTCTTCATGCCTGGCACAAATGCCAAATTAAAGCAGTTCTATTCAATAGATGGAGACACAAATATAGAGGCACATGACACATTCTCAGTCTCATGACTGGAGGGGATGCATTATGCTTTCCGTCCAATTTGAACTGTACAGAAAGCACTTCTCAAAGTACAACAGTAGAAGGCTTCTGTGTTGATGATTGCACCACACTGGCTGAGACAGCCTGGTTTCTGTAGTTAATGCAGATGGCTGTACCAGTGCGCAGGGATCTACTCAGGGCCCAGTGTTGCACTCCAATACAAGCTGGTTGCATCTGACTGCGGAGAGATTGAACAGAGATTTTTAAGGAAGCAGGGCTACTCAAGTGAAGTGGAAGAAGAGGTTGCTTACCCGTAATTGTGGTTCTTCTTCGTGGTCTCTGTGCCTTCATACACTAGGAGCTTTAGCGCCTGTGCGGTAGCATTCGGAAACTTCTAGAGCTCGTTCGCTTGGCGGGAACCCCTCCCCCACGCCGGTACTGCGCATGCTCCTCCCGCCGAGCAACGGTCTCTCCTCAGTTCTTTCTCGTCCACCGTTGCGTACGGAAGATTCTTTGGCTTGTTCCTCGATTTCCTTGCTTGGCTTGCTGTTTTTTCACGGTTTTCGGACTTTTCGGACTGTTTTTCTGACCTATCCCTCGGATTTCCCCTCGGATTTGGTGTTTTTGGACTTTTCTTGTTCGGCATTCGTCTTATGTCCGCGCTCTTCAAGAAGTGCGTGTCCTGCGGGTGCAAAGCTGCCCTCAACGACGGCCATAGGGAGTGTCTCTTCTGCTTGGGTGAGTCCCACAACACTCGGACTTGCCCAATTTGCTGGGATTTTACTCCCCAGTCTCTCTGCAACAGGTCCGCGAGACTCAAATCTTACTGTTGGGAGCAGTCTTTGAGGGCAATCGACGAGACCTCCGCTTCCAAGATGGCCGAAAAGAAGACGACCACGCCATCGACGGTATCGGTGGCTGCCGTTCCATCCACCTCGTCGGTATCGGGCTCGGTACCGGCGAGAACGCCGATATCGGTGTTACCGAGGATCCCGAAGCTGTCGGTGGCTGCCAAGTCAGCGAAAGGATCCTCGACGGCGAGGAAGGCTGAGGCTCCTGTCAAGGAGACGCCTATTAAGAAGCGCCCTGCTCCGGACGGAGACAAGGGCAAAGAGAAGGAGAAGAAGAAGAAGAGGAAGGAGAAGAAGCGCTCCCCGGCTGGGGACGTTCACTCTCCCACTCCTCCTCCGACTCTGCAGCCTTCCAAAGGGCGAGGCGAGTCCGTCGATCTCTCGGACGATGAGATCGAGGACGTTCCTCAACAACGCCCGGACTCGCCTGTGGTGGACCCTCCAACCCTGGTGGAGGAGCACCACCGCCTTTCCAGCCGTCGCAGGTCGGCCGACCTGCAACAGAGAGAGCCCTCTGCTTCTCCGGAGCGGCGTTCAACTTTAGCCAGGTCTCGGTCCCGCTCTTCGGAGCGTCCGGTGGCCTCGCCGCCTCCTAGGGAGACAAGAGAGGAACAACCTCGCTCGTCTGCCTCCAGATATACCTCGGCGTCCTACGTGGCCAGGTACGCCAGGGAATCTGAGTGGAGAGAGCACCCGGCTTCTTACTGGTCACATTCTCCATTGTACTGGGATCGGTACCACCGTGACCCGAGACGCTGGGAGACCTTCCGGAGGTCCCGGTCACCTCAGAGACAGCGCGACTCACGCTCGCCTCAAAGAGAGGACTCTTGGTACCGTCGGCACCGAAGCCGTTCACTGTCGGACCGCCGCTCCTTCAGCTGCTCTCCCTCGCCTCGATACCATAGGGCGAGAGAGCCTTCACCTCAATACCGAGCGGTATCGCCGCCTCCCAGGGTTACAGCTACGGCAACGCGCCCTGTGGAGTCAGTGGTGACTGGACAGGCTACGACCACCACGGCCTGTCAGACTACGCCTGTCACCACCAGGAAGGTGAAGTCTGTTGTGAGCCAGCTGAAGCGTGATGCTGCCACTACCACCGTCCCGGCTGCGGAGAAGCCCAAAAAGGCTGCACCCGCAACTGCGGTAAAGGAGCCAGAGAGTGAGCGGCGAGAAGACTCACCGAGCTCGGAGTCCTACGACTCGAGCGCCGAGTCAGAGGCCTCGGACGTGGCCTCCCAGGAGCCTCCTCCGCTGGGATTCGGGGAGCCGATCCCAGATTCAGCTCCAGAGGACGTCCACCAGTTCTCTGCAATGCTGCTTCGCATGGCCTCTACCCTTGGCCTTAAGATCGCCGATGTGGAGCCGGAGGATGACGATCCCGTCTTCTCGATCTTCGAAGGGAAGCAACCTGCCACGGCCCCGCTGCCTCTTCTGCCCCGGATTGTTAAAGTTGTTAAGTCCGCGTGGGACAGACCGGCCTCGGCACAGCCGATACCGCAGCGTTTGGAGCACCTGTACAGGGTGCAGAAGGATAACGCGAGTTATCTCTTCAACCACCCTGTACCGAACTCTGTGGTGGTCGAGTCGGCACAAACAAAAGGCACGGGCAGACAACACACCACTCCGCCGGATAAAGAAGGCAGGAAGTTGGACGCCTACGCAAGGAGGTTTTATTCCGCCACCTCCTTGCATATTAGGTTGTCCAACACTCAGGCTTGCCTCGCGGCATACCTGAAAAAGGTACTCGACCACCTTCAACCGGCAATGGAGACGGTACCGGATGACATCCGTCAGGCCACCTCGGTCATCTTCAACGAGGCCATATCCATCGCCCGGCAGCAGATGGCCTCCTCTCGGCATGCCGTGGAGATCGCCTCTTGGGTCATGGCGGGATCCATCGGCTTGCGCCGACATGCCTGGCTCAGACCGGCCGACATCCAAGAGGACACCCGAAGGAGTATCGAAGACCTTCCCTTCGACGGCGAGGGCCTCTTCAACTCCACCACCGACCAGGCGTTGGACAATTTAGTTAAGGCGAGGTTGACCGCCAAAAAGATCGGGCTCCAGCCGGCCACGCAAGCCCGCAGGCCTTCCACCTTCCGCCAATCCTGGCGACAATCGTCTACCTCGTCGTTCCAGCGCTCGGCCCAGTCGGGCCAGTCAAGACCGTCCTCTGCCTCGTCGGCCAGATGTACTTTTAGACGCCGTCCGGCTTCTGTGAGGCTGGGAATGCCACATCCCACCATACGCCACCATGTGAGACTGGAAAATGACACCATGCGCTGATGGGATGTATATTCCAGCCTTTATGATTTTTAGCTGTTAATTCATCTTCGCTGCCACCACCCGCTGAATTATGAATTATCTGGACAGTTGTACAGTACAGCGGGACCCTGTCCAACCACGTACATCCCTAAGCTTAAGGATCTTCCTTGTCCCCCCAGTCTACCCAGCTTGGCGTGGGAAGGAGAGAAACGGGGTCTTTTACAGAAAGTATTTATTAAAGATATTCAAATAAACAAAGCAAATCACCACACATGGGAAGCTCCCTCTTCCCAGGCACGCTTAGTTACAGAAAGAACAGATATGAAAGCACAGATACATTCTTTAGATCAGCCAGCCTCCAAAATAACAGAAAAGTCCCTAACGCGACTAGATAACTTTAGTCTAGTACTCACAGATGGTTCTCAGGCTTAGATGTTCTAAAAGGAAGGGCCAGGAGGCGAGGCCTATGGCCTCCAGCCTGCTACTGGCACAGAACCCCCCTCCAGGAGGTTCCTTGGTTGTTATCCCTTTGTTATCTCCTTGTTGTCCCTCGGCCACATGGTCTCCAAGAAGTTTTATATCTTCTCCCTCGAAGCATCTGGAAGCATCCTGAAGATGCTCACTTCTTTTCTTTTTGATTGGTCAGTTCTCACCCTATGACCTGTGATGTTGACCCACATGACCTATGATGCTGACCACATACTAAAATGTAATCTAATCCCAACACCTTATTAACCCTTGGTTTACCTGAAGAGGGAAGTGTCCCCCTTTTTGCTAATTCTAGATAATGGGAAGCCCCATTATCACAGCTTCCTCCAAGAAGTCCTCCTCGGACGCGAAGTCTCGATTTTGACCTGTCTGGCAGGACTTCCCAACATCCTCTCTTCAGCCTTCCATCAGCCCTCGGAGACCGACCGACTCTAGCTCGACACCTTTTGGAGTGGCAACATGTCACTACGGACTCTTGGGTGCTTTCCATCGTCCATCTTGGCTACGCCATCGAGTTTCACGATATTCCACCTCGAGGCGTCTACTACTCCACCCCGTCGAGCCTGGTCCTCCTGGAAGAGATCCAGTCCCTCCTTCAAAAAGGAGCGATCGAGCAGCTCTCGCCGGAAGCCAAAACCACCGGCCTCTTCTCCCGGTACTTCACGGTACCGAAAGCCGACGGTACCCTCTGGCCGATCCTCGACCTCAGAGGGGTGAACTACTACATCCGCCCCAAGAGGTTCAAGATGGTCACGATACCATCGATCCTACCCTTCCTCCATCGAGGGGACTGGTTCGCCTCCATCGATCTCAGAGACGCTTACTTCCACATAGCCATTCGCCCGCAGCACAGACGATACCTCCGCTTCGCAGTCGACGACACCTGCTACCAGTACAAGGTGCTGCCGTTCGGACTCTCGACTGCCCCAAGGGTCTTCACCAAATGCATGGCCCCGGTGGTATCCTTCCTGCGGACGAAGGGCGCTTCCGTCTACCCTTACCTCGACGATTGGCTGTTGGTGGCGTCCTGCAAACAGAGACTTTACCACGACGTCCACATGACGTTGTCACTCCTGACCCGCCTTGGGCTACAAGTCAATCCGAAGAAGTCCCACCTCGAGCCGGCGAGGATGTTGGACTTCATCGGCGCTACTCTCAACTCCACCTCCGCCAGGGCGTACCTGCCAGAGACACGGGCTCAAACCCTGATCCGTGCTGCCGCTCACGCCTACACAGCCCCGACGTTGTCTGCGAGAAACGTCCAGCAGATCCTGGGCTACATGGCCGCGACTACCGCGGTGACTTATCTCGCCAGACTGAGGGCAAGACCTCTCCAACACTGGTTCGTCCGCATATTCGACCCTCTGCGAGACGAACAGGCCATCCGACTGCGACTGCCGGAGGAAGTGCGCTCATCCCTCCGATGGTGGCAATCCCGAAACAATCTGACGTCCGGGATGCCCTTCCAGCAGCCGACACCGAAGGTGACGGTAACGACCGACGCCTCCCTGTACGGATGGGGTGCCCACTGCGGCGATCTGAAAGTCCGCGACAGATGGACCGACGACGAGACCGCTCTCCAAATCAACGCGCTAGAGCTGTTCGCCGTCTCGAAGGCACTACGAGCGTTCCGCCACGTTGTCGCGGGACGCACAGTCCTGGTCCTGACGGACAACACCACCGCCGTCTGTTACATCAATATACAAGGAGGGACTCATTCCACAACCCTGCTCAACATCGCCCTCGACCTGTGGGACTGGTGCATTCTCCTGCACACGCATCCCGTGGCTGTTCACCTGGCCGGGCAGGAGAACACCACGGCAGACGCCCTCAGCAGGGACACCTCATCCCATCACGAATGGTCTCTCTCAGGAGAGGCGTTCAGACTGATTCGGGACCGCTGGGGTGAACCGTCAATCGACCTCTTTGCGACCAGGGAAAACGTGAAGTGCCGCCAATTCTGTTCGAGAGGGGGCCACGATCGCGCTTCCATCGGAGACGCCTTCCAGTTTCCGTGGACCGGGGAACTCCTCTACGCGTTCCCGCCGTTCCTGCTGCTCGGCCGGACGATATCGAAGATCCTCGCCGACCGAGCCGACGTGATCCTGGTAGCCCCGTACTGGCTGAGGCAGCACTGGTTCACACCTCTGCTACGAGCAGCATGAGGCGACCTGCTCCGGCTACCATCGACGCCGGGCTTGCTCTCCCACTCCAGCGGCCGAGTCCTCCATCCGGACCTGCCATGCCTGGCCCTCCATGCCTGGAGGATATCGCACTAGACGATCCCATGCTCGGTACCATCCTCGTTGCGGCCAGGAAGGAATCCACCCGTCGCAACTACCAATACAAGTGGCGACGCTTCCTGACCTTCGCTACTGAAAGGAGTGAACCGGTATCGACCGCGGGACTCTCTACCGTCCTGCACTTCCTCCTTCACCTCCGGCAACAGGGCCTGGCGTTTCCGTCTCTAAAGTTTTACCTCTCCGCGATCGTGGCATACCAGCCGCCACGATCTGCGGCATCGGCCTTCTTCAGGAACGATACCGTTAAGCGGTTCCTGAAGGGACTTCAACACCTTTACCCGCCGGTATCGCCGCCGCTACCGCCGTGGTCCCTCTCGTTGGTGCTGTCGCAGTTGACGAAGCCGCCCTTCGAGCCAATGGCGACCTCGGATGACAGGCTTCTAACCTTGAAAACGGCCTTCCTGGTAGCGGTGACCTCAGTGAGACGAGCGGGTGAGATCACAGCTCTTCGCTCCAATGAGCCCTTCATGGTCTTCCACAGAGACAAGGTGGTCCTGAGACCTGACATCTCGTTCCTGCCAAAGGTGATGTCCAGTTTCCATCTCAACCAGGACATCATCCTACCTGCCTTCTTCCCGAACCCGACGACACCGTTGGAGCGGTTCCTTCACTCCCTGGACGTGCGTCGGGCCTTGGCGTTTTACGACAGGACTGCTTCCTTCTGACAGACGCCGCATCTCTTTGTTTGTTATGGGTGACGTCGGAAGGGCCACAAGGTGTCCACCCAGCGCTTCTCCAAGTGGGTGGTACAGTCTATACAGCTGGCGTACGAGCTCGTGAGGAAGCCTCTGCCAGCCCTGCTTCGAGCCCACTCCACCAGAGCTGTGGCTACTTCTGCGGCCCTCCTGCGAGGAGTTGACCTGCACGAACTCTGCCGTGTGGCGACCTGGTCCCAACCGTCGACCTTCGTTCGCCACTACAGGCTCGACTGCCGGTCGCGCAGAGATGCTCGGTTCGGACGTGAGGTGCTGGCTTCCGTGCTGTAGGACCTGACCCGCCATCCGACCGGTAAGCTACACAGTCTCCTAGTGTATGAAGGCACAGAGACCACGAAGAAGAAGAACAGGTTGCTTACCTGTAACTGTGGTTCTTCGAGTGGTCATCTGTGCCATCATACACACCCGCCCTTTCCTCCCCTCTTTCTCAGGTCCCTGTAGGTTCTATGGCAGACAACAGAACTGAGGAGAGACCGTTGCTTGGCGGGAGGAGCATGCGCAGTACCGGCGTGGGGGAGGGGTTCCCGCCAAGCGAACGAGCTCTAGAAGTTTCCGAACGCTACCACACAGGCGCTAAAGCACCTAGTGTATGATGGCACAGATGACCACTCGAAGAACCACAGTTACAGGTAAGCAACCTGTTCTTCTTCAAGTGGTCGCGTGTGAACTCACACAAATGGGTCATCTGCACTTGTGCAGTGTGCTGTTTGGAAACTTCTAGAGCTTGATGATAAGTGTTTTGGTAGGAAACCCGCCCCATCCCCAGAGTCTAGAAATCCACCTGTTGGGAGTTAGAATTTCCCAGAGTGTTAAAACTGTCAGGAATCAGCCTTCTTTTAGCAGAGTTGCAGAAAAAACATGTCCCAATCTGTGTGGCTTCCCTGAACTGAGACTGACTTGGAAAGCAAACAACAAGCAGTTTCGGGTTACAAACTTATGAAAAAGTCACTGATTAATTTTACAATTATATATGCATTGGAGAGCCTACTGTCAAGGTTGTTGCCAGGCAGGCAAAGGTTTCTTCTGAGTGGATGGCAGAGGGAAGGGGCGGTGTGGCCAGACAGCCAGGTGCAAGGCCAGAAGGATTGTTATGGCTATGTCTTGTGTATTAGAGAAGGCCACACGCCAGAGCACTGATTGGGTCACCCCACTAGTTTCAGGGTGACAAGGTAGCATAAAAGGGCTGGTGTTTGCCTTGACCAGCTGCCAGTTAGACTCCCTAGCTGGACCTGCCATGCCATTGGCAGTATACTGTCTGTAAGGGGAGATGCTGCCCGATTTTCCTCCATTATCTTCTGTTTTTTCTCTTTGTCTAACTGCTAGCAAGCTAGCATGTTTTTGCTAAGTCTTACCTTAGAGTGTGGCAATAAATCAGTACTCTAAGCCTAACTAATGAGCCTCTGGAATGTTTTGTTTCACTGGGACTCTCTGCTGTAGCGAAGCCTTGCTTCACAGATAACACTCTGCTCGTGCTCAGAGGAGCCAAATCCTGCCAACCCTGACAGGTTATGGACCCAGCCTCACGCTCCTGCTGTGCCAGAGGGTCAAGTGGACCAAGTGAAGTGCCAGTTCCAGTCTGCAGCTGCCTGCTGAGAGCCTGCTCATGGACAATCTCTGGTAAGTGAGAGTCCTGGCATAGGAGGGGTCTGGAAAGCGAGAGAGGCTGCAGGGATGGCGTCCATGGGGAGTGCGAGTCTGCCCTTGGACAGATTGAATGAGAGGAACTATCTCACTTGGGCAGTGAAGATGGAGATGTATCTGTGGAGAGAGGGGCTGTGGAAGGCTTTTGCTGATCCCCCAAGGCCTCCCCTCAGTGTAGCAGATGCCAGGATGGAAGACAAAGCCATCAGTAACATTTTTCTGGCTTTGGAAAACAGCCAGGTAAACCATGTCAGGCACCTCACCATGGCACGGGCGTGTTGGGACGCTTTGCGGGCCATGTAAGTAAGCTGGGAGTAAGCTGTCCCTGTTAAAGAGGCTCTACAGGGCAAAGCTGCAGCCTGGTGAGTGCATGCGGGACCATCTCCAGCATTTGACCTCCCTGTTTGTTGCCTTACAATAGAGGGGGAAGGAGATCTCTGAGCCTGACAGAGTCTACTGCATACTGAGCTCCCTAGATGCAAGCTGGGACATGTTTGTGGCTACCATCGAAGGCATGCTGGAGCAGGACCTCCAGGACCTTTCTGGGCGTCTGTATGAGGAAGAGGAGAGGCATGCTGAGAGGAGCTGGCAAGAGCTTATCAACAGGAGCAGCAGCAGCAACAGGAAGAATACCAAGGACACTGACTTTCCCCGGACTGAGTCTGAGTCTACTGAGAGGGCGAATGCTGTGAAAAGATGTTTTTGGTGTGGATCCACGAAGCATCTGCGGAAGGACTGTCCGGACAGCAGAGGCAGTCTGCCAAAGACTCAGGGTAAGAGAGCCAAGGACAGAGGGAGTCACTGGATGGTTTCAGCCATGGTTAAGGGCTGTGAAACCCAAGGGGTGCTCAGGCTGCTAGATAGCGGGTGTTCTCAACATCTGGCTAATAGCAGGGGAATGTTTAGGACACTGGGCAAAGCAAACGTTGACTCTGTTTCCCTTGCTTATGGGTCTAAATGAAGGGTGGAAGGCGTGGGAGAAGCCTTTGTTACTGCTCTGGGGAAATACCTCGACAATGTGCTTTATGTGCCCTTATCTGAGTGGGCATGACGTTCTGTTCTCTGGAAATGTGGGTAAGGTAATCAGAAATGGGGCTGTGTGTGCAGTCAGTGAGCTCAAAGATCGGCTGTACAAATTCCTGCAAAAACAAAACACCCACATGGCATATAGCAATAAGCCCCAGCACGATAATTGCATCCACCTGTTCCATAGGAGGATGGGGCATGCCAGTTTCCAAGTTCTAAGGAAACTGCCTGAGTGCTGTAAAGACTGCAGAGTTAAACCTTGTGCTGCCTTTTTGGACTGAGCTGTCTGCAAACAGTCCAAATCTAAGGTGCAGCCATTTCCTAAGTTTAGTACCAGGGTCTCTACGCAGCCTTTTCAGTTGGTGCGCTCTGACCTCATTGGTCCCATGCCCAAATCTCAGGGTGGGGCATGGTATGTGATGCTCCTGGTAGATAACTACAGCAGGTACACGTTCTGCTATCTCCTGAAACAGAAATCCGAGGTGTGTGGAGTGTTTAAAAATTGATGTGCTCCCTGATTTGCTTCCTTGACCAGAGCTTCCTTCTAAAAAGGCACATCCACAAAATTCTGTTAAGCAAGCTCTAAATTCCAATGTCATCTTAGCTGTGTTTAGAAACTATGCCTGAAGCTCTTCTTGCAGTGAACCTTCCACACTGCCCCTGGCAACCGCTGTGAGCTCTCGAATATTAGCCATTAGCCCAAGCGCATTGCCTAGCAACTTGGAGCTCTGCCCTCCTGCCTTTGAACTCACACATTTCAACTCAAAATGAAGATTCCACTGGAGCTTTAACCTCTTCGTTATTGTGCCCAGTTTCTGCAAATAAGTACCTTCCTTATTCCCCCCCCTTTTGCTAAATCTGCCTCCTTTACCTTTTAGTCACACATGCACTCTCTTAGTTTGCTGTTTTCTTCCTTCCATCAGTTTCAAATCATCTGACTCACTCTCACTGGAGCTCAGAAATATTTTCCTTAATTCTGCTTTCTTTTCATCATCCAAGGCATGCTGGACAGAGGTCTTTCTGGGCAGAATCATGCTTTGCGCCCTCTCGCTACCCCGATCTGCTTCTCAGCCACCCGGGAAGGTGTTTCTTCCTTATTCTTAAGAACAGTTTACTTCTTCCTGCCTTCTAATATCACCGAGGCTGTGCTAGTGTCTATTCCAGCACTCATTTTCCATTCCTAACTCATTTCCTAACCAATAACTGTTTACTAAATGATTCATGCTGAAGGCCAGATAGGGAAAGCATGTAGTTGGTTAGTAGGAAAATATAAACTTTCAGATAGGGAAAGGAGTCCCAACAGAATCAACTGAAAAGAGCTTTGGCTGCCATGAAGGGAATGGAACTCCTTAGTACATGCATTGATCCTCCTGCCATCCCCAAGAATATTTTCTCATACTCCTCCTCCTTTAACAACGAGAGCACAGCTGGGGAAGATACCAAAATGGACCCTTAAAAAAGAATAAAATAAACCACACAGCCAGCAAGACAGCAATTTTATTAGATTTCTTTCAAACCACTGAAACAACTGTATGACTCAGAAGTGCTCTTCAGGCACATCCAGTCAAATTGATATAGTAACTGAGCATTTGTACCTGGAGATGCTTATATATGGAACCAGAATGGCAGAAAAGAGACAGAAAACAACAGAAGAATAAACTAGGTATTTTTGAAACTATTTGAAAAAGCATATTAACTCATGAAGTTGTTTGGCAATATGTTGAGAATGATCTCAGGGACGTTAACTTTGAAATACATGTTTGCCATTTAAGAATATAATTTCCAGAATGAAAAAAATCAATTAAACTCTAGTTGTACGGCTTTTTTAAAGATGCCACCTGCTTTGAAATTAAATCCAAACTGAAAGGAAGTACACTGTACTACTAAATGTTAGACCCGTATGAGCTCTAGTTTTTTTTTCCCCCTTAAAAGAATTAACTACAGAGGACATCTTTTCATGCAATGCAACGGTTAATTTACTTTGGTACTGATTATCAGAGATGTAAATTACCATTTCTTGGCACCTTCAATTGCCTTAGGTTCACAGGTAGATTAAATTAATTTAAACTATGTTTAGATTTGTTAGTTACAGACTTGATTCAGTACCATCTTTGCACAGCCTATTTTCCCTTCTTTTTAAGTTGGGGTAGAACCCACAAGAGTAAGTTATGGCCATCAGTGACAACTGTTGGGGATGGGAGGGGTGTCTGAATTGCAGCCTAAGATACAAAACTACTGTAAAAAGCAGATAAGGTTATGTTAAATATTTAACGTTGGCAGCACAGCTTGCTTATCTAGCTTCTATTTGAATACTTTCTGCTTTCAAGATCACAAGTAATGGTAACACTTTTAAGCGGCAGTGTTTGAGGCTACTCCCTTTCCACGTGAAAAAAAGGAACTAAATGAAAATAGGCCTTAACCAATCAAGCCCAGCTTTGAAAAGTAGACAAGTGAGAAGGCTGGCAAGCAGCTGTAACCCAAAGTCTTTTTGTGTATCAACCATGATTTTAAAAATATCTTATATTTCAATATTGGTGCAATTAATTTAAGATACAATTTTCTTCAATTGCCTGAGAGTTTTGTTACAACAGCTTACGTGTGTTCCTCTTAGGTATTTTATAGTTTCATTGCTGATTTTTTATACATTCATAAACTTACTCTCCACAATCGAGAACTAACACTCCAACACTCCTCCCACTTAAGAAAGCACTGTCTTTACCAAACTTCAGGACACCCAGTCTACCTCAGATGTTTGACAGTAATCTTCACAGTTCTGCTGTACAGAGTCAGAAAAGACACAACACAGAAATTTTCCCAGATTTTCCCAGATATGTCAACTCTAATTTAATGTAAAAAATGTGCACTTGAGAGCTGCAGCCATGAATAATTTTGTTCACTTATTTGGAATTGAAACCATTTTGCTAGTTTAACTAGATGTTATTTTAGAAATTAATGCTTTGTTAGAAGTACAGCGAAGACACGCTATTGTCACTGTTGCACACAGCATGTTTAAACACAGGTTTGTGTACTCTTAATATACTTAAAAGATCTGGCAAAGAAACCAATTTTTGAGTCAACAGCTAAATACATTATGTAACATTAATACTAGCATCAACACAGAACTTTTAAACAGTAAACGAAACTGCAAAACAAGAGTATTACATTTTCTTGCAATGTTTTAATTCTTCAGAGATCTTGTTCTACGTTACCCATATATATTCATATTTCAGCCTAAGTCAAGATATGAGCTAATACATATTTGTCAAACAATATCTTGTGGCAGCTACTATAAAAACATGTCCCTTGTGTTTGGAGAGAGAAATTTTTTGCTGATGGTTTATTCCTGTTTCACTTCTCCTTTCAGATGTCTTTTCATGCGTGAGTAGGGGCTGATAGTATCATCCATCACAAAGTCATAAAGCACTTTTATCCAGGAATTGTACTGTGGCAGGTGGTCATAGTATTCAGGGGCCATTTTCTTCAGCTACAAGGGGGAAAAAAGTATCAATCTAGTATTCCATTTCATATCAACTTAAGAAATATGACTGGATTCAACACACATGTACAATATTTTAACTTTTAAAGCAATTATACCTCTTCAGCTTTAAAAGATATAGACAAATATTGGACAGTTTCCAGGGTAACCAAAAATTTCAAACAATTCAAGACATCATGTCAAATAACTGTCAGGTCATAATGGCTCCATATTTAATTCTGCCCACCAGAAAAGAAAGCTACATGTCAGGAACAAGTCAGAAGCTACCTAAGATTATGGGGATAAGACATTCAAGATCAGGATCCTAATCTAGAGTAAGAAGAGTTTATATCACCTGAAGACGAGACTGTATTCTCAAAGGCAATAATCCCTTAACTACTAGATACTTGTTTTATCTAGTACATTACCTATTATCAGTCTCCGCAACATTATTTCTTTTCCTGTATTTTGTCAAAATGGCAACAGCTAAATAACTGAATGGTATGTTTTGCTAAATGGGAGGATATAACCAAATGCTGTACATCTATTCATCCTAACAGTCCTGTGGCGACCTGAAACACGCACAGTACCCAGTAGAAACTAGTCTAGCTGTTTCAATACCTCCTCGCACATTCCATTTAGATACCAATTCAACATTAACCCTCTTCCCCTCTGATGGAAAGTTGAAGAATTTTGTTACTGTTATGTGAGTATAATAAATACATCATCCTACTATGTATTACAAATACACATTTTTTTTTAAAAAAAAAGAAGTTTGTTGAAGTTAGGAACTATTCAGCTTCATGACAGACAAGCACAGTACAATAGTTCTGAGCATGAGCTGCAAGTTCAAGCCTGAATCCACCCTTTGACTCACAGATCTGGCATCTATCATGCCTTCCTTCCAGAATTGGAATAAAGATTGCCTACAGCATAATCTTCAGTTTACTCGATGGCAATAGCCTCAGCCACATCTATAATTATACTGGCTGATTTAATGTCAGTGATGGGGAAACTGATGTGCAACTCCCAAAGCCCCTGACAACCACCCAAAATTTTTTAAAAATGGGGGTGAAAGCACCCCTTAATATATATTACCTCTTCTGGAGCAGCAGTATGCCATTTGAACACCTCACCCCTAAGACAACAGACAAAAATCCTAGAACTAGAAAATGCAAACAGACTTTCAGTCCTTTCCAGGGTGTATTCTGAGCCACTTTTCTGGCATAATGCACGTATAGGACAGTGCCTCCTCTACTTTTGTGAGGATCTGGAGCACCGAACCCTCACAAAGGTAGGAAAACATCAAATAACTCTTCCCTGTGATCCCCTTCCCATTCTCTTCTGAGCCTCCTCCCTCTCATTCCCTTGTTTTTTGCACACTGGGGCCAGACATAATGGAATGAGAGGGGGTGCTCTAGAGCCTTCTCACCCAATCCCTTGCCTTTTGCCTTGGTGCAAGTTCTCAGCCCTGGGGCTAGAGGCAAGGGGATGGAAGGGGAAGCTCTAGAAGAGAAAAGAAGGCTTGTGTTAGCCTTCCACCCATTCCCTTGCATTTGCGTTGACACAAGTTCTCAGTGCCAGAGCCAGAGGCAAGGGAATAGGAGGGAGAGCTCCAGGAGTGAGAGGAAGGTTTGTATGAGCCTCCCCACTTCCCTTGCTTTTTGCCTCAGCATGAGTTCTCAGCAAAAGGGCCAGAGGCAAGAGAATGAGAAGAGAGCTAAAATGCAAGGTGATAAGAGAAGCAGAATGGAAGGAAGGCACACACCGTACGCTTGTGATTAATCAAATTCATGAAGGTCAAACTTGTAAACTTGGAGGAAGGGCTGTAATTCTTACATAAAACAGGACATGTGAAAACTTGACTATCTGAAAAAAGTGCAACCAGTTAGATCATCCAACTTTAACTCAGGGGTGGCCAATCCTTGGGGCCAGGAATCTTACCAAACACATTTTGTGTTTTGGACTTTAAGAAAATGTTATGTCCCATGGCACTCTCTATATTGTGTCTTCTGCAGTTACAGAACCACAACACTATTTCAGACTATAACCCTATAGTCCCGAGGAAGTCTTATTAGAAACCATACAAGTTTTAGGATTTCATTATCAGAGGAAAAATTCTAAACTCAGATGCTCCCTTTCAGACCCCATGAGAACCTCCACAGTTCTTACTTCTTCCAATATTAAGCAGGAGAAAGTGGCATGTCAAACATCATGCAGGGAGAAACAGAATACACAGACTCCACAGTTCTCCAGGCTTCCATCCTGGACCCATCCTCAGACTGGCTTCTATTCAACATCATCCTTGGAGCTGGCAAGATCAGTTCTTCCCCTCTGGTTTCAGTAAGAATTTCTGGGGTTTTATTTTTTTGCTTTTTAATGATGATCCTGGAAAGAGGCAAAATGGCACCCATCCCTCTCTTTTGCCCTTCCGGACTCATGCCTCTAGGGCGATAAACACCTCAGAAATTCCAGCACTGGCACTCTGCAGTCCAAGACAGGATTGCTCTGACAGCTGTTACTGTGTTACCCAATCTGAAGCAAAGAACAAAGTCTAATGTATTGCTGCAATTCTGAACAAGCCCTTGCAAATTCTAATGAAAGCATGGAGAGGAACCGAATGCGTATTATTTTAATCAACTTTACAGTTTTACAAGTATACCTACCCACTTACATCTACAAATCACAGTACAGAATCAAAACAGCAGTAGCAATCTGCTTGACTATAAGTAAGCTTGTTCATTACAGATGGACAAGGGACTAGCTAAATATAAGAGCTGAAAAGCATGCACTATTATGTACTTACCAATGGAAGGCTTGTTCCAGGAATATTAGGGAAGTCATGGTGTTCATTATGGTAGCCAACATTGAATGTAAGCTTATTAAGTGGCCCATAATAGGAATATGTTTCATGTCCCTTTAGAAACATGTAATGTTCAGCTATGAAATGTCCTGAAATAGGATGCAAGCCTAACCCTAGTATTGCTCCTGCTATCAAATAGAAAAGTGATTTTACTCCCAGGATATAGTATACCATAACATCAAAGACAAACTGAATTGACAAATTGATGATTTCAAGTCGAGAGATTGGTTTGGGGTTAATACATAGAGGTCTGATGGCATAAAAAAAGGGCTGAAGAATAATCCAAATGAGCTTTCGAAAACGGGTGCAGAAAAACCATCCTTCAAAATCAGTCGGAATGTCCACATCAATCCCATCACCACCAAGATAACGATGATGATCCATGTGGTATCTCTTGAAAGATATAGAGTATGGGAGACCAAGTGGGAGATTGGCAAACATTCCAAACCATCGATTCCATGAAGCTTTAGAATTGCCAAAGGCACTGTTGTGAGCAATCTCATGAATAGCCAGAGTCATGGAATGATCAAGACAACTGCCAAACACATAGGACCAAAATACAACCCACTTCCAGTCCAAATCTTTAACCAGGTAAAGAGCAACCAGCTGTGCAAACACCATCAGTAGAACTAACCAGACTACATTATAGTCTGGTTTCATCAAGGTTTTTATTTCTGGATGTTTACCTGTTGAGAGATAAAAAGACAAAAAAATTCAGACAGGTGTCAACTGACAGAAGTTCTTCAAAATTCCTGGCATAACTGTTCCACAAATTGCTTCCAGTAGGAGCCCACAGATATGCTGGATGTTTTAGCATATTCCTACAGACTAATGCAAAAGCCACAGCGGAATATGGTGCAGGAACAAGCACACTGCCACAATGCAGTGACATTTATATTATTCACACCAGATAATCATTCTTGGGCTAAAGTATTTCCTTAACTTGAGTATTTTCTCTATAACTGCACTAATCACCCCTCAAAATATAATTCACCTTTCCTCAGAACAAAGGATGACACTCTGCAACCCTCTAGAGCAGTGGTTCTCAACCTTCCTAATGCCGTGACCCCTTAATACAGTTCCTCATGTTGTGGTGACCCCCAACCATAAAATCATTTTTGTTATTTTATTTGTATTTATTTATTTATTAGTTAGTTAGTTATTTCCAACATCAAATAGATTGGAAACACTGCCCTAAATCACTGCTCTGGATAGACTTCTAATGCCTAAAAACTGGTAACCCTCCCCACTTTCTTTAAGCACAGAGAGCGTCCATCAATGCCAGAATTAAGGCAGTAGTTCTAGTTCTGAATGTTGGGTTTCCACAGTTCAAAAAGCCAGTCACTCCCAAAGGCAAGGCCAAAACAGCCCACATTTTACACGAGGTGCAGGGAGGAAAGGACAGGGAGAGAGGAAAGATGGCATTTTGTTTCACTCCCTCCCTTCCTCCCTCCCTTAAAGGGAGTGTGGATGCTGAACATACAAAAAGCGAGGAATGCAAGACAGTCAGGGCGAAGAACACAACACGTGCATGTGGCAAGCGACAAGGGTCCACGCACAACAAAAGCGAGAGGAGAAAGTCATCCTGGCTATTTCTGCACTAGACTGTTATAGCACTATTATTCCACTTTCACCATCCTATGGAATCCTGGGGTTTGCAGTTTGAACCCCAGCGCAGGGGTCTCAAAAGCACTGCTCCCATTGGCTGTGAGGCCACCTTCTTTTAAAAGGGGGGCAGGATTGAGGAGCGGCGACCCCTGTGAAATGGTCGTTCGACCCCCAAAGGGGTCCCGACCCCCAGGTTGAGAACCACTGCTCTAGAGGGCACTAAACTGGATTCCCTTTCCTCTCAGCCAACTTTAGATAATTAGTATAATTAAAAGACTTAGATCCATGCTATTCCCTCATTATCACTCCATTTAATTTTCACCGATTTGCCCTTGATCAGACTAAGAACATTAATCAATAAATATTTCAAGCAGGTATGCCAAATCCCACAGGGTAATTTCACTAAAAGTCTATTGGCTGCAGCAGACCCAGGCAACAACTAACAAAAAAGCAAGATTGTCAACCTGAAGGTCAACTGCTAAGGACGTTTAGTACTATGACATTTAATATTTCCTACTGCTGCTAGCTAGGACAGGAACAGATTCCAGATACAAGCAACTGGGGCCAGTTTCTTCATTCTGCACTATTAGAAATCCAGCTTTTAAATGCAAAAGAATCAAATCCATATGCTAAAATAAAATGATTTGACTAGTCTGCCTATTATTATTTTTTTAATCTGCTCAGAGAGAAATCCTAAGAGAGTAATGCCACTTCTAACTGTACACAACTTAATTGCAACTCCTCTGTAGGCATCACAGCAGTGCCAAGAAGCTGTTCTAAGTGAAAGCTCAAGAGCACTTCATTTTCCTACAGCAGAAGTGGGGATCCTTTGACTATCTAGTTATTTTGATGGTCATCTCTCAGAAATTCTATGCAACATGGTCAATAGATAAAACAATGGGAGGTTCAAAGATCCCCCTCCACTTGCTGTGGTGAGGACTAGTTCCCATTTTTCAATAAAAGTTTCAGCAAACATCTTAGTGTGGAAAAAGCATCTCTATATGTGTATCTAAAATCTCTTCTATCTAGTAGACAATCTGCTTTCCCTCCTCTTAAAAGTTCTCAATTTCAGTTCCCAAAAAGTCCTCCAGTAGCCAGAAGTGGAGAACACGACGTTTCTGGCAACTTGCCGGCAAACCATTTTTAAGCTGGGCCAGGCAGAAAATTTCACATCTGCCTTGCTTTTCAGAATGAGACTACAGGGAAACTAACTACTTAAGGCCATCTACTCGGGTCTATTTCAGAAGAAGGAACTGGCAAAAACACCTCTGGGTCTCCCTTGCCTCGGGAAGCCCTTTGGAAATTCATGGTGTCACCATAAGTCAACAAGCAACGTGAAGGCAGACACATACACACTCGTATAGCACAAACACTGTATTTACCCTTGACTTCTTGGCATATTGTTTTTATTTCTGTTATTTAGCACTTAGAAATATTCAGACCTAAGTGATTTATAGATACATAGGCCTTTTCCACATGTGCAAATAAATCGGTGTGGAGCGACCTCTGAAGGGCGTAGTCCACACGTTTTAGCGCTCTGGATCGGACATAATTTTGAGGTTCCACACGTTCACTCGCACGGAGACGGCACCATCAGTCAGCATGCGGTCTTTTTAAAAACCGGGAGAGAAGGTGGTCTTTTTTTTCGTATCACTCTATATCGATCGTTCCTGGATGTGTGGAAGCAAAAATACGGGCCTATTCGTGCGTGACGTAATTGGTGGGCAGGCCGTGGGCAGGAAGGCGCCATATTTTTTGGTCTCGGAAAGCGTTTTCCTGCAGCTAGGAAAGGGGAAAAAGCTTGCAGGTAAGTGCTTTCGTGCCGAAAAACAGGGGTTGGGGGGGTTGGGGGATTGTCGGGACCCCAGTGTGCCCTGCAGGGGCCTCCTGGCTGTGGTTTTAAGCACATAGCGCGCAAAAGTGGACGGGTAACGTATGTACTATGGGGTGCGAATTAAAACGGTACAGGCTTCACGCGTGTGGAACGTGGTGAAAAATGTCCGCTTTGAGGTGGACCCGAAATAAACCGTCAGGAAACGATTTATTTTCCCCGTGTGGAAAGGGCCATAGTTAAAATTGCCACTTGCAATACATCCCATCACCCTGAGGCACACCGGCATGCCACCAGGGCACAAAAAAAATCAACGGAAGGAGGCTGAAAGCCAGGGACCTAGTCCGAGATGCAACTAGGCAAGGTCAAAGCCTCGCAGCACGACTTCAAACCGGGGGGGGGGTTTACCGTCCAAGACGGTTGGCATCCCGACAACGCCCTCCTCGGCTCCCCTCAGGCGGCGAACGACTGGGTCGCTTTGAACCAGCCGTCTGCTGTTACGTCTGGAGGCAGCCAGACGCCGAAAAGCGAATCTTGCGAGCTGGGGCGTGGTAAAGAGGACCCGAGGGAGGATGGGGAAGGGAGGAAAGAAGGCACGAGCAGCGTGTCATAACGGGTCGCCGGCCAAGCCCTTCTTCGCCCGTGACTCATTTCGCCTCCTGGTGCTCCAAGCTCGCCCCCTCCCCCCTCAGCGCAGGGCCTCCTTCCCTCGCTCGAGGCTCGTCCTCTGAGGAGACAGCGAACGCCAAAAACGCGGCGCCGGGCGGGGAAACCGCCAAGTGGGAAGGTCCTGAGGGGGAAAGGAGGACGGGGGGGAGCCCTCGCCTCGGCCGCTTCGAGGAAAGACAACGCGCAGCCGGAGAGGAGGGCGAAGGGGCTCGCGCTCCCTCTCGCAAAAAGACCCCGCATGGGCGGGAAGGGAGGGGGAGAGAGAGCTCTACGCCTGAGGGGCGGAGGGAGACGCGGGACGAGAGGCGACGCCTGCTGAGGCGTTGGGAAGGAACAGTCAAAGCGCTCACTCACGCAAGATCTCCTTGCGCCGGTCGGCGTGCGGCTGGTCGGTATAAACCCATTCGAAGTCCTCCCGAGCCACGGCGTTGCCCATGGCTGAGGGAGGCCGCCCGCGCGAGACCGAGCCTCGGCTTCCGTTCCGCTTTCTCCCTCCTCCGCGAGTCTCCGGAGGCAGCCTTTGCCGCTACCTCGCCACGAGCGCTCCTTCTTCGTACAGAAGGGGAGGGGGGCAGTTTCGTCCTGTCGCCACGCCCCTCTGGCCCCGAATGGTTGGCTGTTGCCGAGGGTGGCGTCACGGAAAGGGATGAGCAGCCTCCTGGGGAGCAGCGGAGGAGTCGTTTTTTAAGAGACTGACTGCTCCTCCCCCCCCTCACGCGCACACACCGAAAAACGTTGGCGTGAGCGTCCTGTCGTTTGTTTCATGTCAAAAGATTAAAACGGCATAATAATACTAGTATTGCCCAGAACTTATAATTTATTCAATATAATTTGTGATATTATAATACTAGTATTGCCCAGAACTTATAATTTATTCAACATAATTTGTGATATGACTGATACTACCAGATAACGTATTATATAACCATAAGCCGTGGTCGAGTGGAAGGCGCGCTCGCGGCGGGGAGAGGGTCCCGGCGGTTTGCCTATTTGAAGACGGGGTTAAAAATGAACGCTCTCCCTTCGCGGTGCCCTCAAGAAATTCTCCTCAGTTTTATTCAGCGGCGACCCAGCGCCTGCTTTCCCTCCCGCCTCTCCATTGACAAGGGGCTGCCTCAGTTGCGCGCTCTTGTGTTTGCGCCGCGGAAGCGCTGCTAAATGCGGTCATTTCCGCACTAGCCTGTTCTAGCGCGACGATTCCACTTTCAACCTCCTCTGGAATCCTGGGGTTTGCAGTTTCGGGAGGGGCCGGCCGGCCCCTCCCGAAACTGCAAACCCCAGGATTCCAGAGGAGGTTGAAAGTGGAATCATCGCGCTATAACAGGCAAGTGCGGAAATGGCCTGCGTGTGACTCTGGTCTCTGAGGGGGCTTCTCCTCCCCTCTCGAAAACGTACCCTGAAGGTGGAAAAAGTCCACCGGGGGTGGGTTCCCGCCTTGCGGCTGCAGCATTATGACATAACAGAAGCCGCGACTGAGTGTGCAAGCCGTATATGGCCCGATTCTGTGTAAGTTTACCTGGACATAAACCTTACTGAAAACAGGATTTCCAAGTAAGTATGCACAGCATAAGACTCTTAGAGGTGCAGGAGCCTTCGCAGGATGCCACACTTAGTGAATAATCTGAATATTTTTTTTCCCTCAGCTTCCTCTGCAGGGTTGTGGCCACCCTCGCCCCTAAAAGAGACGTTGGCTTATTATTATGTTAATGTGTGCCTCTTATTTTCCCCAAAGTGGCTTCCAAATATTAAAAGAGGTCGTAGCAGAAGGAGTGACAGACAACAAAATATTGGAGGTGGAGCAAGGGCAAATAATATTAGTGGAAGATGCTCTTTACCTAACAGATTCCAGGGGCAATAAGACGTTGTTTACTGTGGAATATGGAACTGGAAAAGTTTAGTCCTACCTAGTTCTGTCGCCAGGAAAGGGCATTGCAGTTTAAGCAGATAAAGCAGCCTCAGTATGTGAACTTTGCGCAAGTAATCACGAGATTCCAGGAATGAACAGAGGGAGGAGGAGAGCTGCTTGTTCTGGGGATGGAACTGACTCTGCCTGATAATTAAATGTAAGCTGTACTGAAAATACTTTGAGGAAAATGGAAATGTTTCTGGTTGAAAGAATTAATTGCCCCTAACCCCCCAAAAAACACAAACTAACTTTGAGTTAAGTTTATTAGTAGAACAATAGAACAAAATAATATTTTTATAGACTATGCTGAGTTAAGGGGAGTGAAGAGGACAGATGTTCTTGCAGACAATTCTTTGCAGACAGCGGTCACCACCACACATCTGAGGATTGGATCTGGGCTAGGATACATCAGAAATAAAAATGAGGGCAGAGACAGGGATCCTACATCATTAATAGAAATATAAATCATTTTGGTAGATTCGCTTTCTTATACAAGGGTGTGAAAAGCATCTCCTGAAATTTACCTAATTGTGTACTCCTTTGCATCTAGTCACTGAAGGAAATGGGATGACCCAGGCAGTTTTGCCAGGACACAACCTGAGACAATCCAACAATCTCTGTGATTTTTCAAGGAGTCTCAGAAGAGGTTTCTGGGCTGCACACTCATGCTTTTAAATGACTCTTAAAATGTTCCCATGCCAGGGCACTGCTGGCTTCTTTGCACAGTCAAAACAGTTGTCGGTCAAGTGACAGCTAGCTAGAGCTAGTTTAATAAAACCTAGCATGGAATGTTCCTGTGTTATTGTTTAATAAAGCCTAGCATGTTATGTTTCTGTGGTGTTTAGTTAATGCCTATTTATCTAAAAATGACATTAATTTTACTGTCATATTCTAGAACAGGCAAAAGTCAAGCTGAGAGTCCTCTTGCCTGGCAGCTGCTGACACCTAGACAAATCTCCAGTGCTGTTCCCAGGAAGGGAGTCACTGAATGTTGCTTGCAAATTCTCAGGAACCAGCCACCAAAAGATGAGAACACTTATCTTGACCTTGTTTCTATTAACAGATGATATTGCTGGACTTCAGCTCCTATTAATCCTAACAAATCATAGAAACATAGGAGTTGGAAGAGACCACAATGGTCATTGAGTCCAACCCCCTGCCATGCAGGAACAAACACTCAAAGCCCCCCCACCAGCAAATGCCCATCCAGCCTCTGCTTAAAAACTTCCAAAGAAGATGACTCCACCACACTCTGAGGCAGTGTATTCCACTGTCAAATGGCTGTGACTGTCAGGAACTTCTTCCTGATGTTTAGGTCAAATCTCTTTCCTGTAGTTTAAATCCATTGCTCCATGTCCTAGTTTCTGAAACAGCAAAAAAAAAAGCAAGCTTGCTCCATCTTCAACATGACATCCCTTCAAATATTTAAACATGGCTATCATGTCTCCTCTTAACCTTCTCTTTGTCAGTCTAAATATAACTGGCTCCCTAAGCCTCTTCTCATAGGGCATGGTTTCTAGACCACAATCTGGAAATGATTGTAGGAGTTGTAGTCCAATTCTGATGGGCCAGAGCTGTCCACTCCTACTCTAGTATCTATCAGGTACCTTAAAAAGCTTGGAGGTGGCAGCCTATGGGGTACATGTGTCCCCCAACACAATTTTGAGGTCACAGGGTCCCCAGCTTTTCCCTTAACAATGGGGAAAGTTTTTTTTTTAAACTACAAAGGGCCTTGCTACCTTTTTGGCCCACTCTGGGCTGTAACTTCTGATTTATTTTTAGATAAATAAAGGCCTTTCCTGGACCTAAAACCCATTGTCCCATTGTTGTGAAATTTCCCATTACAAGATATAGAGGAATCTTTTTAGTCAAAATGATTTTTTGGAAAAAGAGGGATACAGTTAGGAGCACAATAATTGACCACCCCTTTTAAAAGGCCTGGAAGTTGTTTAAAGTAAGGACACTTAAATAATCAACTGCCACATTATCTTCCCTTATACCTGCCCTATTCCTAACACCTTTCCTCATTTGCTATATGAATTCCACATTAAAGTATCTATAGAGAATGAGACAACTGGGACATTTTCACTCTAGATCTGCAGTTCTTAACCTGGGGTCTGCAGACCCCAAAGGGGCTGTGATGTCCTTACAAGGGGTCTGCAAAGGCTTGAAGAAATGTTATGAGTTTTCACAGTTAAAATAGGAAGGAAGGAAGGAAGACAAATCTGTACAGAATCATGTGAGAAAAGGCTGGACAGAACCTAAGTCCAAATAAAGTATACTTGATGTACATTTAAGTTTTGCACCTGGGAAGACAGTGGATGATGCAATCCCATGTAACACCTGAATGAGTCACTGGGTTTGTGTAACCAGGGCGGGAAGGTTGCATCATACCTCTAGCAAGGGCTGCTAGAGTTACATCAGCAATGGCTGTATATAAGGGGGTGTGTTCTAGCCCTCTAAGCCCTGTTGATTGTCTGGAGAACGGCCGGAGGCTATGTTCTGCATGCCGCTGAATGCTGAATACTCTGTTGGAGATTTGTATATACTGTATGTATTGTAACTCAAGAGTAAAGCCTCCTGTTGGAAGATAACATTTGCGCGGGAGTATTTTTCCTGGCTTCAGGGTTTTTGCTGCTATTGGTTAACACTCTGCTGGGACGCTTCAAGCTGTGTGAGTGATTTTTAAACACTTGAATCTGGTGAACTGCCTTTTTGCCAGAGCTCAGTGCTGGAGGGAAGTGCTACGGGGATTTTTGTGTAGCTCCCATCATCCACCATCCCTCTGACAAATCATTCCAGTAAAAAGATTATAATAGTAGTGTATATATAAAACATACAAAAAGTGAATATTCAAATAGAATTAAACTATTTATAGTATTAAAACAATTACATCTCAGTAAAAGATTTAAATGAAATTTAAAAACATTAAAAACAATTGAAACAATACAGCGTCTCCTAGCCTGTTCTTTAAATCTTGCTGTTTTAAAAGCCTATCTAAATAAAAAGGTTTTAGCTTGCTGACAGAAGAACAAGGAGAAGGCTGTTCTGGCCTCCCTCGGAAGGGAGTTCCAGAGTCGAGAGGCAGCCATTGAGAAAAAGGACCTTTCTTGATTATCTCAGATGCCAGGTCAGCTCATACAGGGAGGTATGGTCTGCCAGATAGCCTGGGCTTGAGACATGTAGGGTTTTAAAGGTCACTACCAGCAATTTGAACTTTGTCTGGAAACAAACTGGCAGCCAGTGGAGCAGTTTCAACAGGAGCATAGCATGATCTCTGTAACCTGCCACAGTTAATAGTCTGGCTGCTGCTCTTTGGACCAGCTGAAATTTCCAAACACTCTTAAAAGATAGTCCCAAGTAGTATATGTTACAGTAGTCCAAACAAGATGTAACTAAGGCATATACCATTGTGGCTAGATCTGATGTCTCAAGAGACAGGTACAGTTGGCACACAAGCTTTGAATGTGAAAAAGCACTTCTAGCCACCACAGAAACCTGGGCCTCCCAGGTAAAAGATGAGTTCAGGAGTACACCCAAACTGTCAGCCTGTGTCTCCAGGGGTAATGTAACCCAACATAACATAGTCTAAATCCCTATTCCTTGACCTGCCTTCCAGCTAACCAAGAGCACCTGTCTAGTCTGGATTAAGTTTTAGTTTGCTTGCTCTCATCCAGTCCATTACTGATGATAAAACTGGTTTAGACCAGGACAGCCCTGGATTGGGGTGGAAAGGAATAGTAGAGTTGGGGGTCATCCATATATTGGTGGCACTGCACCCTGTAACTCTGGATGATCTCTCCCAGAGGTTTCATAGATAAGTTAAATAGCATGGAGGACAAAACAGAATCCTGAGGGATCCCATAGGCCAGCAGCCAGAAAGTTAAAAAGGAGTCTCCCACCATCACCCTGTGATGGTTTGCCCCTCCAGGAAAGAATGGAACCACTGTAAAACAGTGCCTCCAAGTCCCATTCTAGTAAGGCAGCCCAGAAGATACTATGGTACTGAAAGCCACTGAGAGGTCCAGGGCAACCAACAGGGACACATTTCTCCTGTCCCATTCCCTAAGTAGGTCATCTACCAAGACAACCAAAGCTGTCTTTGTCCCATAGCCAGTCCTGAAACCAGACTGATATAGGCCTAGATATTCTGTTTCATCCAGAACATCTTGGAGTTGCGAGGCTACCACACATTCCAAAACTGTCATGCCCTGCTTCCAGAACATGGACTCTGACTCAGAGTTTGAAAGAGGACATGCCAAAGGCTGAAATGGGGCATGCTAGGGCCTGCTGTACAGGAAGAGGTTACAGTTATAGTGCCACAAACAGCATAGGGGGTAGTGCCAGCTCCTACAAAGAGTCCTGCCCCTTTAGACACAGAAGATAACAGCACCTACTTTTGCTGAGCGCAGACAACAAAGAGAAAGCCTACACTGATCTCAAAGAATATATAGCCAGCAACAATTAATCAGGCAATAGATGTGTTAGGCTTCTGACCTATATAGCTGCCACTCTTCCCCTCCAGGAGTTGTCAGAGCTTATCTCACCTTCCACCCTGCTAGATATCTTGCTGAACTCCATGCTTGACTGAATTATCCTGACTGACCTTGGACTTGCTTTGGCTTAGAATTCTGTTGGACTTTATTTATGACCTTATACATACTGCCTAAAAGTAAGTAACCTGGGTTACTTAAGTAAGCTGGGACCTATTCAGTTTGTTTTGTTTGAGTTATCAGCTGAGCCATTCTGACTGAGATAGGACAAAAACCCTGCCCAAAAATGATAGATTGGACACTGGCTGATAATTATCCATTATAGAGGGATCCAGGGATGGCTTTTTCAACAAAGGCCTCACAATTGCCTTCTTTAGGCAAGTTGGAATGCTGCCTTGTTGTAAGGAGGCACTGAGTACCCCCTTCACCCATTCATCCATTTCACTGTAGCCTGTTTCATAAGGCAGGAAGGGCAAGGGTCTAACCTATGTGTGGTGGCTCTCACCTCTCCAAGGATTCTTGTCCACATACTCAGGCTGCACGGATTCATGTTCGGTCAGATTCACTTTGAGTCCTCCATCAATGTCACTCAGTCTCCATCTCACTCGCTCCATCACCACCAACTCCCTCAAAAACCAGGATGCTGGTTTGGCTCTATTCCATAATTGGGGAAGCTCAGAAGCAGTTGTGTCCACTGTCTTGACCATTTCTCCATTCCAGAGTTCAGACAGAACTTCAACAAAATTGTCTGCCAAGGTAACAGGAAAATCTCCAAGAGCCATCAGGAATCTGTACAGCTCTCATCAGCCTCCTGGGTGGGCTATCCTAATCAGTCCTGCACTTCTGCAGAGTTTCCAAGTCCCAGTGAGTCTAAACCTGACCAGCTAATGATTTGACCATGATAACAGAACTGCAGAGATTTCTTCCACACCAAGATTATCATCACTCCATCTAGCACAAAAAACAAGGTCCTAAGTATGCCCAACAGCATGAGTAAGGCCAAATGCCACTTGGGACAGACTCATGGTTGTCATGGAGGACATGAAGTCCTGAACCACTCCTGACAAGGGAGTCTCAGCATAGATGTTGAAGTCCCTCAGCTCTACTAGCTGCAAAGTCTCCAGTACCAACCCCAAGACCACCCTGGCCAGCTCAGAAAGGAAGACTGCTGAATCTTGGTGGATAGTTGGTGGATAGTACGCCAATAGAATTTCTATTTTGTCCTGGCTGCTCCAAACCTCAGCCTGGGGAACAGGCTGATCCCTGATCAAAGGAATAATGGAATAATGACAGACTACTGCAACTCCACATCCCCACACCAATGGCCAGGGCTGCTGTTGCATAGAAAAACCTGGAGAGCATTGCTAACAGAGATTACCATACCCCATCTCATCCAGCCAGGTCTCTGTAAAATAGGCCAAATTGGCATGTTCATCCAGAAGCAAATTCTGACCAGCATTTGTTTCTCTGTTCATCAAGCTGTCATTCAACAGCAGCATTTTCAATGCAGGAGACTGTCACCAAGACTATCCAGGCTATCTGACCTGGGAGACAGTTTGGGGGCAACAAATGTCCTGTTATGCTCCCCTCTTTCGTGATAATGTAATTCATGACAAAACATGACTTTGAAAGAGGAAAATACATTAACTGCTCTTTCTGATTTTAAAGTAGAAAAGGGAGGATTAAATATTTGGGAATTACAGTTACGAAGAATAAAAGAATATTGTTTCAAAACAATTATGAAAAAGCCAGGAAAGAAATTAAAAGAGATTTAGAAAAAATGTGTAGTTAAATTGTAGTAATAAAAGCAAATGTTTTACCAAGACTTTTATTCTACCTCCAAATGATTCCTATAACAAGAAATGGAATATCCTTTGTACAATGGCAGAAAGAAATTTCCAGATTTGTTTGGCAGGCAAGGAAGCCTAAAATAAAATTTAAAACATTGTATGATGCTAAAGAAAGAGGTGTTCTCAAAATTGCTAATATTAAATTATTAATATTAAATATACATATTACATTATATTATTAAGTCCGTTGTTCTATATGGTTGAAGGAATGGATATTGCTCGCAGATGAGAGACCCTTGGAATTTGATGATTAAAGATTCAGGTGGCATGGTTATCAGGTAGTGTGATATAGGCAAGGCACATGCTGAATTTAAAAATAATTGTGTTAGGATCTTCTATGAATGTGGTAAAATGTAAGCAGAGACCTCTTTCTAAAATAATGTTAAACAGGAAAGAATGGATTAAATATCAGAGATGGTTATTTTATGCTGAGCTTTTGTATTTTGAACAGGGTATCTGAGAGTTTAAATAAGTGAGATGCTTCTTAAGGCAAAGATCTTAATTGGTATGCTTATGTGCAGCTCAAGAAAGATCTAGCCATAGAGACTGGAGAAAAAGAGGTTTTATTTAGAGTTGTATAAAAGTGATGACCACGTAGTTTAAAAAGTATACAAATCTCTTTGAAACCAGAGACAGATGAACTTGTGTTGCTAGTATAACATGTATATGATAAAGTGGGCCCAAAATTTTGAGCACAATGTTTAGATGGATGAATGGGAAAAAGGTGGTCTAAAGATTTAAAATTTACCTTTGTGTAGTGTTTTAAAAGAAAAGATGTATAAGATGATATAGAGATGGTATCTAACCCCAAATAAGCTGTTGAAAATGCCTAAGAATGCTCAATGTTCCCTTGGGGATGTCAAGGTAAGAAGGGCTCCTTTTTTCCAATTCTGGTGGACTTGCAAGAACTCAAAACATTATTTAAGATTTACTTGTTAATTCAAAAATTGTTAAAGGTGCATTTTGCAATGTCATCAGAAATGTTTTTGCTGGGTATTATCGATAAAGAATTGGATAGTAAATATGGATTGCCTTTTCAGTGTATGGTAATAGCAGCAAGAACTGGAGATGGATTGAAGCACCAACAATAGAACAACAGATTGTTAAAGCTGCTAAGTTAGCCCAAATTGCTAAACCAATGTGGGGTTTTATTTGAAGATTGTTTGAAAGATTAGAAACTGTTTGTGGACTTTTTGAGCAATAAGAAATCCAACAATGCAATAATCTATGGCTATGGTTATTAGTAATTCTAGTAGGATTACTTGGTTGGATCTGTAATAGTAAAGTGGTTGTTTTTTTCTTTTCTTTCCTTTGGTTTGGAGTCCTTTTGTACTTCAGTAAGTTAGTTTTTAGTATTTTTGTTAGTGTTCAGTATTTCAGTTCAGGGTGCTAGTATTATGTTAGTTTTACTTTTTTTCCTCTTTCTGCTTTTTCTTTTTTTCTCCTTTTATTTTGTGTTGAAACTAATAAATAAATAATTGAGAAATGCAAATCTCCAGATAAGAACTTCATACTGTGGAAGATTTATAGAACAGTATACAAAGCTTTGGCATCAGATGTGAATTTACCATACCGCAAGTCCCTAAGGTGGGAAAAAAGAACAATAAAATATAGAAGAATATAACCAGCATGCTGAAGTTACTTACAAATAGCTTGAATTTTAGATGGGAAATCCATAAAAGATAAACGAAGCTCAAGCTAACAGAGAGAGGAAAGAATGCAGCCTTGCATGGAAAAAAGATTATCAAAAAGCTTAGAAAAATTTGCCTAGCATAAGCTCCTTTTTTTTAAAAAAAAAATGGACCTTTTCTCTTTTTGTTGTTTCTTCTTCTGCATTTAAAAGGTGGCTTTCCTTTTAATAAATAAAGCTATTGGCCAAAATTCTTTATCAGCTGCTTAAGTAAGTTCTCCTGGTCCACCCCTGCCCCCTCCCATCACCAGTGGAATGGACCTCCTTCTCCCCATGCAGCTGATGCCTGGTAAAGTAGATTGGGAGGGGAGTTATGATTGTGGCAATAGTGTCAAAATCATATATCGACTGTGAATATAAAAGAATTACAGATGAGTAAGTCTAAGTAATTGTTTCACATTTACAATCATTACTTAGTCACGATTTTGATGCTATTGCTACAACTCCCTCACTGCCAAGCCTATTTTACCAGGCATTAGCTTCATGGGGAGAAGGAGGTCCATTCTACTGATGATTGAATGACATTACCATCACGTTTAGGTGGCTGGACCAGGACAATTTACTTAGTTAACCATAGTTACTTAGGTAAGTAACTGATACTGAATTCTGGCTAATTCTTAGCTATGTAACTGATAGAGAATTCATAATGTTGAAATATATGATTATTAAAAATATAATTTCAGAAATCTGTCAATATTTCTAAAACATATTTTAATAGTGGCATGAGGAAATTATGAATGAACTTGTCCTTTTGAAGAGAGGAGGGAAACAAAATATTTAACATATTTGTTCTGCAGCATGCATGTTCTCTGAAGCTTTGTGTTCTATTCTACTGTTTCTGCACAAGTAGCAGACAGAGATACAAAACACTTCCTTCCTTTTTCCTGTTATTTCACTTTCAAGGAAGCCACAAATTAAAGGACAGCTCATTTCATGTATGTGTTTGTCAATGCACTTGCAAAATTGTTATCCTATGTAAAATGTTTTTTAAGGAACCAATCATTATGCTTTTGGTGCAGTGGGGAAGATTGTTTCTTGTTTGATGTAAAGTCGAAGGCTTTCATGGCTGGAATCCATAGGTTGTTGTGAGTTTTCTGGGCTTTGAGGCCATGTTCTATTAGATAGAACACAGCCTCAAAGCCCAGAAAACCCACAACAACCTATGTTTCTTGTTTGTTTGTCCTTAAGAGATTGACAACAGAAATTATTTTCAATAGCAAGATGCAGAGTGGAAAGACTCAAGCGGACCATCCAATGAAGTATGGAGTGTTCCTCTTCAAAGCTCCAGCCAGCCAGTCATGCCCCTTTCCCACTATATTCTGTTCCAGTCATCCTCTTCTGTTTTCACGTTTTCTTTTTCCCATCAATAGGATAATCTTCCTTGGCCACTCCACAATAGGCTTTTTGAAGCCCCCTTTCCATTGTCACTTTCAGTATCATCTTCAGTGACTAGGGGGTAGACTTCTTAAAGTTTCCCCAGAGATAAAGCTGCAATCAGACCTGTGATACTAGTTTCTCTAGATAGTCACTAGAGAATTCCATGTAGTGTTTCCCTGCATAGGGCAACTGACCTTAAATTAGCTGGGAGGGAGAAAAAGGGAGCAAATATCTTGCTTCTTCTTAACTGAGGGAGCAGAGGTTTTTTTTAAAAAAAAAAAGTTAAAAAAGAATAGAAAGTTTTAAAAAAACTACCAGGGTAGAGCTTGAAGTTGAAATTCTTTTGGTGATTCACATTCGTGTGACCCATGGCATTACATAGGGAGTTATCCAGTACCTCTCCTGATTGGCCAGAGGATGTGCTAGAGAAGTTCCTTCCTACCTCACCATCTTCTCATACTCTCTTTTCAGTTTATTTACAGAGATACAGCAGGGAGACACACACACACACACACACTTTTCCAACAAGCTGTTTCTTTCTTTTTCCACCCCTTCTCCTTCCCTCCAGAGTTTTTGAATATGCAGCTTTTTCTCTGAACTATTTTGAACAGCAGCACAGGCAGCTACTGTTGTTGTTGTTGTTGTTGTTGTATTTGCATCCCACCTTTTCCCAAAGCCTGGATTTCAGGAGGCGTACAAGGAGGAAATTCAAGGGGACATCCAGGAGGAAATTGATTGCACACCTAATTGAGACATATTGATATTCATAGGCAACTGGAATGTACGAGTAGAAAATAGAACAGAACCAAAAAGAGATTTTGGCTTAGCATCAAGAAATGAAACAGAAGAGCAACTTATTAAATTTTCTGAGACCAACAGCGAATTGCTAAAACATTATTTAGGCAATCCAGACCACTGTGTACATGAACATTACCGGATAGCCAATCAAATCTCTAGAAGTCTCTAGAAATCAAATTAGTATAGAAATCAACTATCTAATTGGAAGCAGCAGATGGAGAAGCTCCATTTTCTCTACTAAAACAAGACCAGGAATACTCTGTAGCATGACTGTGAACTTCTAATATTAAAAACTGGAATAAAGCTAAAAGGGTAGATTAGATCAATCATAGTGTCAAAATACAATCTAAAGAACATTGCTGTGGAATTTAAAGAGGCTGTAAGGAACAGATTTGCACTAAGCCTAATTGACCGAAACCAGAAACGCTCTGGGCTGAAACCAAGACTAATCAGGGAAGAATGGAAAAGCAAACAAACCACTATCTTACCAAAAAGAAATAAAAGTCCTATTGTATGACTGTGCAAACTCTTCAAACAATGAAGAGCAGATAAGAATCAAATGCAAAGACAACAGAAATAGGGTCAGAATCCTGAATATGACTTTTTTAGTGACGTGCTGTTCTCAGCTGTTTCATATTATTCTGACCCTGCTTCTGTCACCTTTTTCTTTTGCTTCTGCCAGTAGCAATACTGCCATATATGTAACAGGCACACTCAGTTCCACCACCATGAGAAGGCAGTGTCAGGATGGGCAACGCCTTAAGGTACAGGAATATATGCCTGTCCATATGTTGTTGGGCTGCTGCTCACATGATTCCTCACCATTGTCTGTGTTGATTAGAACTTGTGGGAGCTTCTGTCCAGCAACATCTGGTGGGCCACACATTCCCCTAAAAGAAATATGGTACAGAAACTTGAGACCCATGTATCTACTCTTCAACATATTAGGGAGCATGAGGTTTTCTTAGAGCATAACAGACTGTCTTGGATGAGGAACACACAAGGGATGTGTCTGAGGAGATAAGTTACCAAACATAGGAGGTGGACATTTGGAGGAATGTGACACTTAGAAGTAAAAGGACCAGGAATCGTTCTGTAAGTTTGGAGGCAAAGAATCAATTTGAAGCTCTCTCCCTTATTAGTGATGTCAAACAACAGGAACAAGAGCAATAGGGTCAGTCCTCAGAGAATGTGCAGGAGACTTGGAAGATTTAACACATTGAATGGCCCCTGCCAAAATCCAAAGGAGCTGTGTGGTAGGGAACTCCCTGATGAGGGGAACAGAAGCAATGGTTTGTGGGCCTGACAGGATATCTTGAGAGGTGTGGTGTCTCCCTGGGGCAAAAATCCATGATGTAATGGAGTGGCTGACAAAACTCATCAAATCCACTAACTGTTACCCCTTCTTTTTGGTCCATGTATCCAGTGACACAGCAAGAGACAACCTTCAGGAGATCTCAAAGGATTATGAGACTCTGGGTAGGAAGCTGAAAGACCTTGATGCACAAGTTGTCATTTTGTCTTTCCTTCCAATTAAAGGATGCGGCCCAGGAAGGGAGCAAAGAATAGTTGAGGCAGATGGTGCCATCAGGAACAGTTGGGCTTTTTGCTCCATGGTCTGCAGTTTCATGATGATGGACTTCTGGCAAGTGATGAGGTGTACAACAGTTGACAGGAACTTTTTTGCTAAGTCTCACAAATCTGACCAGGAAAACCTTAAACTGAGTTGTATGGGGGAGGCAGATGGTATTCTTGAGGGCAGGAGTTCATCAAATGCTGAAAATAATAGTCCGAATGTTATAGGGAGGACTGAACAAATACTACAAGAACCCAACAGTGAAAGGGGGGGAATTTAATTAGCTAGGGGGAATGACCAATGCTCTGTGTCTTAGATATGTCTATACTAATGTGCAAAGCATGGGATATCAACACAATGAACATAAACTCTATATCACAGCGTCACTGGTACTTGGTGGGATGAACCTCATGATTTGAATGTAGCAATAGAGAGAAATAACCTATTTCAGAGAAATAGACCAAACTGGAAAGAAAGAGGAGTAGCACTGTATGTCAAGGGAGTTTTCACCTATGAGGGGATTCATGATTTAAATCCTGGAAGTCAGGTTGAGAGCATCTGGGTAAAAATTAACAGGGAGAGAAACAACTGTGATGTCATTGTGGGGATCTACTACAGACCCCCCAAATAGACTGAGGACTTGGATAATGTCTTCCTTGAAAGATGAGGAAACATTCAGAAAGGAGAAATACAGTAGTAACGGGAGATTATTTGCTGGAAGTCAGACTCTGCCAAGAGTATCAGAGCCAACAAATTTCTCACTTGCCTTGCACATAACTTCATAGTACAGAAGACAGAGGAGGCAGCAAGATGATAAGATATGATCCTAACCAACAATGATGACCTGGTTAATGGGGTGGAACTGGTGGGATCCTTAGGTGGGAGCAATCATGTTCTTGTGGAGTTTGTTATACAGTAGAAAGGAGAAGCTTGGTGTAGACAGCCTCACATTCTAGACTTTAAGAAAGCTGATTTCAGCAAACTTAGGGAAATAGTGGGAGTGATCCCATGGTTGGGAATATCAAAAGAGAAGGGAGTTCATGATGGATGGGAATTTCTTAAAGGTGAGATACCAAAAGGCAAAATTCCAAACAATTTCAGTGACGAAGAAAAATGGGAGGTGTCTAAAGAATCCAGGATGGATATCTCAAGAGAGCTAAGATTTAAAAGGGACATGAACAAGAAATGGAAAAGGAGAGAAATCACCAAAGAGGAATTCAAACAAATAGTGAGCATGGGTGGGGAGACAGAACAGCTACAGCACAGAATGAACTCAGACTTAATAAAGAGGACAAAAATAATAAGAAGGCCTTTTTTGGTCGTGTCTGAAGCAAAAGAAAGAACAAAGTAACGGCAGGGCCACTGCATGGAGAAGATGGTGAAATACTAACAGGGAACAGAGAAAAAGCAGAACTACTCAGTACTTCCTTAGCCTCTGTTTTCTCCCAAAAGTAAAAAAGGGCTTAATCTGGGGAAAATTAAACAGATGATGCAGTAGGGGAAATGTAGCGTAGAGTAGGTAAAGAGGTAGTATAAGAATACCTGGCCGCTCTAAATGAATTTTAATTCATTTAATCCTGAGTCAGATGAAGTACATCCAAGGATATTTAAAAAACGCAGAAGTAATCTCAGAACCACTTGCAATAATCTTTGAGAATTTCTGGAGAACAGGTGAAGTCCTAGTAGATTGAAGGAGGGCAGATGTTGTCCCCATCTTTAAAAGGAGAAGAAGGAGGAACCAAACAATTACTGCCCAGTCAGCCTGACATCAATACCAGGAAAGGTTCTTGAGCAGATCATTAGACAGTATGTAAGCACTTAGAAAGGACTGGTGCGATCAGTAAGGCCATTTCTGCCCAATACTGTTATAGTGCTGTTATTCCACTTTCCTGTGGAATTCTGGGGTTTGTAGTTTAATGAGGCCAAAAAGCTCTCTGGCTGAGAATTCTAAATGCGCCTCCCTAAATTGCAAACCCCAGGATTCAGTAGGATGTTAAAAGTGGAATAATAGCACTATAACAGTGTAGTGTGGAAATGGCTTCAAAGTCAACATTGGTTTCTCAAAAACAAGTCATGCCAAACTTTGATTTGACAAGGCCCATCCTCTTATTCTTGCAAACATGCTAGTAAAATCTGAACTAACAATGCTACTGTGGGGTGGATTTGTAATTGGTTGACTGGCCAAACTCCAAAGGTGCACACCAATGGCCCCTCTTTATCCTGGAGAGAAGTGACTAAGGGGGTGCCACAGGATTCAGTCTTGGATCCACTGCTATTCAATATCTTTATCAATTAGTATGATGATGGAATAAAGGGCATCCATTCTTATCAAATTTGCAGATGACACCAAATTAGGAGGGGTAGCTAATACCCCAGAAGACAGGATCAGAATTCAAAATGACCTTAATAGATTGGAGACCTGGGCCAAAACTAACAAAATGAACTTCAACAGGAAGAAATGTAAGGTACTACACTTGGTCCAGATGCAATGTACAGATATAGGACAGGTGATACCTGGCGTGACCACAAGACAAAAATTGAAAATGAGTCAGCAGTATGATGCATCAGCTAAAAAAACAATGTGATTCTAGGCTGCATCAGTAGAAATATAGTATCAAGGTCAAAGGAAGTAATTGTACCGCTCTATTCTGCTATGGTCAGATCTCACCTGAAATACTATGTCCAGTTCTGGACACCACAGTTCAAAAAGGACATCAACAAGCTGGAACATATCCAGAGGAGGGTGACCAAAATGCTAAAATGCCCAAAAACTATTCCCTGTGAAGAGCAGCTTAAGAAGATGGGTATGAGAAGAGAAGGTTAATAAGTGACATGATAGCCATGTTTAAATATTTGAAGGAATATCACATGGAAGATGGAGCAAGCTTGTATTCTGCTGCTCCAGAGACTAGATCTCAGAGCAATGGGTTTAAACTGCAGGAAAAGAAGGTCCACTTAAACAGTTAGGAAAAGCTTCTTTGATGGTAAGAACAGTTCAACAATGAAATACGCTGGCTTGAAGTGTGGTGGACTGTCTTCCTTTGAAGATTTATAAACAGAGGCTGGATGTCAGTCTGTGAGGAGTGCTTTGATTATGTATTTCTGCACAGCAATGGGTTGGACTGGATGGCCCTTGTGATCTCTTCCAACTCTATGATTCTATGATTCTATAATGAGGTGTCAGAAGTAGCAGCAAATAGTTGGAGGTTGGAATTGCCTCATCACCACCTGTGTTCAATTGCCCATCTAGTCAACTTCTGAAGATGGAGTTAGGCATGGGTACAATCTTATACTTCTCAAGCAGCAAAATATTCTGGCCTGACACTGTTTTTTCTTCCATGGGAATAGCGGAAATGTGGGAATGTGGAGTTGTGGGAGTATAAATATGCTTTAGAACAGAAACTTTAATATCAATCTGTACTACATCTGAAGAGATGGGTTTATAACCATAAAAGCTCATGCTAAAGTAAAAACTAATTAGTCTTACAGATGCTGCCTTATCCCTCCCTTTTTTTCTCACTCACCTTTCCTCTCTTTTATGTTTCAAGAGACTAACACAGCTACTTCTTTGAAAAAAATCACAAATAAAAGTAACTCTTGAATTTAAATACTCCTGGGACGTGGGGAGCAATTAGATATTAAACATGAATATCTCCAAGGCAATTTCTGCACTCGAGTGCTACGATTCTACTTGCAACATCCTATGGAATCCTGGGGTTTGCAGTTTCGGGAGGGGCCGGCGGAAATGGCCCAAGCAGAGAACTTTACTCACAGGTAGATATCCTGCATCTGGAGTAGGACTTGGCAGCTGTGGAGGTGATGGGGGTTCTTCCTCTTCTGCAACCCCACATCATTGCTCTCAGGTTGCCTGTAAGTGACATCACTTCTAATTTTGGGAAGAGGCCAAAAATACAGCTGATTTGGAGGTTTGGGGAACTGCAGAGAAGTCTTTTTCTCTTTTTAGCCTGCCAAACAACAGAGCCCTGTGGTGTATTTCCTCCAGTCCTTCTATTTCCCTCCTGAGGCAGTAAGCCTTCCTGTTTTACAGAGTGTGACCATAATGAATTCTAACAATCCAAGCCACTAAAGCATTTTTAAAAATTTTTAATTTCAGTGTTACTCTAGGGAGTTATGTGAAATTGCTGGAGAAATCCAACCAGTTAATAGTGTAATGGTTTAATTAAATAGCTTCAAGCTTTGAGCTCTCCCATACTATTTGCTATTCCTCAGTGTAATCACTGTGTATGTTTTGATTTTGGTATGTTCAGTAAATTCACCCTTTAGCCAATTCTCTATAAGTAAAGGTTAGTGGCTGCAGCTTGTCTAAGAAGCTCTACTGCCAAAGTCAAAAGAACCCTTCTAAGCATGTATACTCAGAACATGTATGAAATTAATAAATGTGTTCTGCGGTCATGTCTTGTTAACAGAAGTTTCTCCTCTACTGATCTGATACAGTCAGATCACCATATCCATGGATTCAACTAATCACACCTTGAAAATGTCCCCACTCACCCCCCAAAAAATCCCAAAAGCAAAGTTTGATTTTGCCATTTTATATAAGGATGCCATTTTACAACACGATTACATAATGCACCTTGACCATCCACAGAGGGTCCAAGAATCAAATATTAGTGAATAGTGGGGGCCCACTATATAGACCAATGCAGCTTCAGCAAGGGGAATGCATCATGTGCCCGCCTCAGAATATGCCCTCACATCTGACATGTCTCAAGAATATGTTTTGGGAAACATTTATGGTTGCTATGATCAACACGATGCAAATGTTGGTACATACCTTTGTAAGGTCCTACACCTAGGTAATAAAAATGAACTGCACAAATATAGTATGGAAGACACCTGGCTGGACAACAGTACATGTGGGATCTAAGAGTCTTAGTAGACCACAAACTGAACATGAGTCAGCAGTGTGATATGGCAGCTAAAAAAAGCCATTGCGATTCTTGGTTGCATCAATAGGAGTATGGTGTCCAGATTGAGGAAAATAATAGTACCACTCTATTCTGCTTTGGTCAGACCTCATCTGGAATATTGTGTCCAGCTCTGGGCACCTCATTTCAAGAAGGAGATTGACAAACTGGAACGTATCCAGAGGGGAGCAACCAAAATGATGCAGAGTCTGGAAGCCATGCTCTATGAGGAGCATCTTAGGGAGCTAGGTATGTTTAGTCTGCAGAAGAGAAGGTTAAGAGGGGACATGATAGCCATGTTTACATATTTGAAAGGATGTCATATCAATGAGGGAACAGGGTTGTTTTCCACTGCTCCAGAGACTAGAATAAGGAGCAATGGATTCAAACTACAGGAAAAGAGATTCCACCTAAATCACAGGAAGGACTTCCTGACAGTCAGAGCTGTTCAGCAGTGGAATAGGCTGCCTTGGAGTGTAGTAGAGTCTCCTTCTTTGGAGATTTTTAAATAGAGGCCGGATGGCTATCTGTTGGGAGTGCTTTGATGTGTGTGCCTGCATGGCAGGGGGTTGGACTAGATGGCCTCTGTGGTCTCTCACACTCCGTGACTCTGATTCTATGATAGTTCATGTTCCAAAAACATCCAATGTATCAGCTTGTCTTGTTTGGGTACAGGTGCTGTAGGCTGTATTTCAGAGGAAGGAACTGGCAAAACCACCTCTGAGTTTCCTTGCCTAAGAAAACTTTATGAAATTAATGGGATCATCAAAAGTCAACAAGGTGACTTGAAGGTGTATGTGCATGCAATCCCATTTAAAACATTTTAAAGCACATTTAAAACATAATTTAAAATATGAAGATACCATGTGCTGCATTAAAGGATCCTTCTGCCACTTGACATAACAATTAAAAATCTGTCTGAATAAAAAAGTATCTGTTAAGTCAGCAAAAATACACCTTCTTTGCTTTTCCCACTAAAGAAAGTATAATTGTAATTGAATGAAGTATAACTTTTCTACAAGGTTACCCGTCATTCAGTTATAGTTAGATTTTTATCTAGAAATAATGACTACAATTTAAATGAGGCCAGCTCTAGGATAAATAGCTCCCTGGGTGAGGAGCCCCTGCAGTGAGCTTTGAAACAATGTCAATTTTTTTTTTGGCTTGTATAGGAAATCTTAGCCAAACAGGAAAGCCATGTTCTCCTAATCGTTATCTAAAACAAATGACATCAGACAGTAGATTCAAAATGAAAAAACAAACATATTTTAAAGTTAAATGGTGGAAGTTCCTTTTTGCAATATGCAAATAAACATTGGAAAAAAGGTTAAACACTTAATTCCCATTTAATTCCTAACACTTTTATTAAATAAGACCACTTTAAATGCTCAAAGCCATTTTATGTGTTTATGATTAATATTTTTCAATTGTTTTTACCATATTGGACAATGTTTATCATTATTCCTAGTGGAGCTGATACTTTTCTTTGCGGCGTGAAACTTGCCTGTTCTGGAGAAACGTTATATTATGATTCTATTGAGCAATTTGTGAGTAAGATGGTTGTTGTTGTTGCTGCTGTTGTTGCTGTGTGCCTTCAAATAATTTCTGATTTATGACAATCCTAAGAAGAACTTATCACTGGGTCTTCTCGGCAAGATTTGTTCAGAGACAGTTTTCCCTTGCTGTCTTCTGAAGCTGAGAGAGTGTGATTTGTCCAAAGCACCCAGTGGACTTACATGGCCAAGTGGAGATTTGAATCCTGGTCTCCAGAGTCATAGTCAAATACGCAAACTACTACATCATGCTGGTTCTCCCTAATGGCATCAGATTCTGTCTGACCTTGAAAGCTAAGCAAGGTCAACCTTGACTAGTATTTGGATGGGAGACAGCCAATGAATACAGGTGCTGTAGGCTGTATTTCAGAGGAAGGAACTGGCAAAACCACCTCTGAGTTTGCATGCCTAAGAAAACTTTATGAAATTAATGGGATCACCAAAAGTCAACAAGGTGACTTGAAGGTGTATGTGCACGTGTGTGCATGCATGCACACACACACACACAGGAATAAATAACTGTGAATATCTTAAAATACCTTGGTTTAGGAGGATTATTAGACTATAGGAATTATGATTTCCCCCCCTGGTTTTGGTCCTGCTACAATTTAAGGTATGTGAAATCCATGTTTGTGGCAATGTGATCAGCTTTACAATATATGGGTTAGGGTATTTTTGAACTTCTTGTGAAAGACTTCTGGGAATCAGTTGGATCTCCATGACTTCTTATTTTTAAACATTTTCTTCAATTCCTTACCTGGGATTTCTTTTAGTTTCATATTTGTTGAGATTCTTTCTCTATAAGTTTTATTATATACTGGGCATGCTCTTTTTTTAGTACAAGTGTATTCTCTGGTTTGTATAGTGAAGCTTAGTATTTGTTAACTGCCATCAAGTTGACTTCAACTTATGGAGACCCTATGGATGACAAACACCTCCAAGTCACCCTATCTTTGACTGCCCTGCTCAGATCTTACAGATTCAGGGATGTATCTTACTTGAGTCTAGCCATCTGGAATGCAGTCTTCCTCTTTTCCTACTGCCTTCTACCTTACCAAGCATTATTGTCTTTTCTAGTGAGTCCTGTCTTGTCAAAATATGGCCAAAATATGCAGTGATGTAGACTCAAGTTGATAGACTCGGACTCAAGTCAGACTTAAGTTGCTTCAGTGACTCGACTCAGACTTGACTTGGCAATAAATGAGGCACTGACTCAACTCAAGACTTGTACTGGTATATCTTTAGTGACTGATTTGCTGTCCTTTGTTCAGTAACTTTACACATTCATCTAGAAATCTTACAACTTTGAACAATGTCTCCATCTCTTTTTGCCTACTGGTCACATGGCAATCTATCTGAAGTCAAAAGTGTGGGTGCATTTCTGAGAGAGCAACAGCAAATGGGTTAGGCAATGGGCTTGAGGCAAGGTTGAGATCTGCACAGCAGCCTGTCCTTGCTGCATATCAGAGGAGCCTTCTAAAATGTTTCCTGAGAGCAAAGGACAAAACTTGCCCCCAGAGTGCAGGGTTCGTTTCTCAGAGGGGAACAGCAAATGTGCTAGGCAACAGGCTTGAGGAGGAAGGATCCTTCCTTCTAAAGCTTTTGAAGCTTCAGTAATGGGGAGTAAGAAGGATCCTATCCCCCATGTCTGAAGTTGCAGATGGCAAAATTGCAAATGTGGAGGGCCGACTATGCTTAAATGGTTAAAACTGACTTTATTTGACTCTGTCCAATAATTCTGAAATTTTCATTGGGGTATAAAGTTGGCTTGCAGACTTGAGACTTGACTTGAAATTCTTGAGACTCGACTTGTGATTTGAAGGTAGAGACTTGAGACTTCACTTGAGACTTGGAGTGAAAGACTTAAATACATCACTGAAAATATGGCAGCCTTAGTTTAATCATCTTGGCTCCAAGGGAGAGTTCAGACTTTTTTGCTGTAGGACTCATTTTTTAGCAGTCCAGGGTATCTGTAAAACTCTTCTCTAGCATCACATTTCAGTTGAGTTGATTTTCTATGCTTTCTTCACTGTCCAGATTCACAATCTTACATAGAAATTGTAAATATGATGGCATGGACAATCCTAACTTTTGTATTTAATTACATATCTTTACACTTCAGAATCTTGTCTAGTTCCTTCATAGCTGTCCTTTCAGGTCCTGGTGTTTTCTGATTTCTCAATTGTAGTCTCCATTCTGATCAATGACTGAGCCAAGGTATGAAAAGTCTTGAATTGTTTCAATGTCTTCATTGTTTGCTTTTAAGATTATATAAATCATCTGTGGTCATTATTTTTTTTCTCTTAAAGGTCAGCTATAAACCTTCCTTTGTACTTTTTGCCTTGACTTTCTTCAGTAATTGTTCCTAGTCTTTGCTGTTTTCTGCTAGTAATATGGTGTCGTCTGTATATCTTAAATTCTTGATGTTCCTTCCTCCAATTTTCACACTTCCTTGGATCTCAAATTCTGGCTCTCCAAATGTTTTGGACTTCAGCTCCCAGAACCTGCAACCATTGACCATGTTGGTTGGGGCTTCTGGGAGCTGAAGTCCAAAATATTTGAGGGGCGCAAAGGTTGAGAATCAGTGACATAGTAGCTACCATGCATTTTATCATGGTATTTTTCCATTGTTCAATGAAATGATTTTGCTTCCACAAGTCTGCTTTTTAAGACACTTGAATAATAGTTCTGAGCTTTTGTTTCCACATTCATTTCATTTATTTAAATATAATACTGTATTTGTAGTATTATCAATTTAAATTACTTCAAATTATTTCTTTTTTGGACCAAATCATATAGTTTGTTGGTAATGGCTGGCATTTTGTCTTGCAGTTACGGATTCAACTAGAGTTACAGATCTATAACTGTTCTATCTTCAGTAGTACTGCATAGTCTCTCCCTACAACTTACCTTAACAGCCAGCAGCTACACTGACTGATGGAGGTCTGTTCAGCTAGCAATTGAAATACAGGAAGATGACATTTTCAGCTTCCTCTCACCAGTGTACAAGATTGCAACAATCAGAAGCAAGCCCTTGCTGCAATTGTCACCATCCTGCTGAACTGATGGCCATTACCAGCTGAATAGACTGCCTGTTTGATGCAGTTGCTGGCTGTTAAGGTAGGTTTGGGCCATTGAACCAAGAGGTATTACTTAGTTATACATTCGTAACTAAGTAGGCAATGTAAGATATCAATTAATATAAGCCTATGTTTTCCCTCTAAGATTGCCCTCTTACTTTTGATGTTTCCCCTCTTTAAAATAGCATTAGTTTCCTTTATGCCATCATTCCACTCCCAATTGTGTTGTCAGAATTGGACCTGGTATGGTATTTTATGTTTAATAATTTTGTACGGGTTCTCTTATGGCTTGCAGCCTGTTTTGTTAAAATAATATGGTGTTTAGTCCCAGTTTTGGGGAAAAGGCAGTATATAAATAAAGATGGTGGAGGTGTCTAACCTATCAGCTTTCCTTGATGGTGCACGTTTCAATTTGGTACTTTCATGTCTTTCTTCCCTTTTTAGCTAATTTTGTTGGTTATTTTCAAGTCCCCTGTTATTTCATGTTGTATTCTTCAATTCAGGTCCAGCCCTGACTTTAGGGAAAATAAGAAGGCAGAAGACATGACACAGAATACTGGCACATTATAGGGAGAGCTGTTTGTAGTACAGAGCCTGTTTTGTCACCCATAAACTAGCCTGTTGCCCTCAAGTGCATTGCAGGAGACTGTCTTGTCACAATCATTGAAATAAGATTCAGCAACTAGTCTAATCAACTTGGAATGGAGGGAGGCTCTATACTGATCTTTGCCCCAGCAACAAAATTTCTTGGTTTCAATTTACTTGGCGGCTCCATCTTTACAATGCCTGCACCTGAGAACATTTCCGCACAACACTCCTATAGCACAATGATTTCACTTTCAACCTCCTATGGAATCCTGGGGTTTGCAGTTATGGGAGGGGCCAGCTGGCCCCTCCCGAAACTGCAAACCTCAGGATTCCATAGGAGGTTGAAAGTGAAATCATCACGCTATAAGAGTGTTGTGTGGAAATGGCCTAAGTCTTTCTTCTTCTCTTTGCAGTATACTAATCCCAGATGTAATTTTTAAAAAAATTTAAGCCACAAGACTAATATAGTTAAATAAGTTGGGTAGACTAGTGTGCCCTGTGAGCTGGGCTCCCTCGTATGAAGCTTCATAAGCTCTTGTAATGACCAGTCTCATACAGAGCTTAGAAACATTACTGTTAGCACTAGTGGTGTAGCGCTTTGAGTGCTGGACTAGGGCTCAGAAGAACAGAGTTCAAATCCCTGCTTGGCCATGGAAACCCACTGGGTGACCTTGAGCAGAACATACTCTCCCAGCCTCAGAGGAAGGCAATGGCAAACCCCCTCTGAAAAAATTCTGCCAAGAAAAAGCTTTGATAGGTTTACCTTAGGGTCTTTTACATACATTACATGCAGTATGAATACTGTACACAGTAGCCTCTACCTTTATATGTGGGAATAAAACTATATGTCATCAAGTATTGAATAAATGGAGTTACAGTCACTCCCTGTGTTGCAGCTATTGTGTTTCCTTGCTTGAGGAAGGTCTTGTTGATGGGCCTGGATTGCAGGGTGGAAGGAATAAATGCAACCACTTATCTGGAAAACACATGCTAGAAGATAAAAAAACATCCACGTACAATCAGATTTCAGCCTGTACTTGTGTGTGTGTGTTCCTCTCAGCAAACAAAAGAGTTCCTTGTTCTACTATATAATTGCAACTGGAATGTATAATTTAAGATTACTAGACTGAAAAGGGAGACAAAGCCATTTGCATTTCAACTCCCTTCACTCTTCCTTCTTTTCTCACAATCAAAAGTATACTACCTCAGAAAATGAGAGTTCTGTCTGGTTGTCATGGTAAACAGCCTCAAATAAGAGTTTCATAAAAACGTGAGCAGCATAAATCAGGGTTATATCCATTACACTTCTACTCATGAGCTGGTATTCCAGCGTCATCCTTGAGATTCCTGTTCTTGTGTGGACCTACTCAAGAGTAAGTAAAGGCAAACACCTTGGTTTTATTTGCTGTCTGTCAAATGTCCATATAGTTGCTGGACACACACCACTGGAGTAACTCTGAAGTTTACAGAAATATCAAAGATAACAATAAAACAAATGTGTTTGATCCTTGTTATTTAGAAAAATCTTTCCCTCTCATCGTTTTGAGCTTTGTCATCTTCTGTGGAAACTTTATTACCTTGTTCAGGATATTCTGGCAAGACTAGGGCATGGACTGCCAAGAATGACAACAGGAGTGCCTGAAAGCCTGCTTCAGGTTTTGAAAAACAGGTACTTTTTCACAGTAAATGTGTATGAAGGAGAGCTATCTAAAAATTGAATCACTGCTTCTAGATACTTCTAAGTAAGGCAATTGACTCTTTTTACCACAAAAGGTAGAGACTGATGGATCTGCAGAGTTTGGGAGCTGTAAAAACCTACTTGAGGGGCTGCATGCCATACTTTGCCCACCCGACCTAGTTAGATACTCTTGTAAAATCAGAACAAAAAAGTGCACTATTCAGTTGTGTATGTAAACAATCCTAACCCGAAGTGAGTGGATTGTTTATCATCTTAAACCAGGACTTGAATCTCAAAAACAAAATTAAATAATCTATAGTGGTTTCATTGGTACTTTTGCCTGTCACAACCCCTGAATTTTTCTGCAGACCTGACAGCATGGGATTTTCTGGCAGGAACTGCTGAACTCTGCCAACATTGAGGTATTTGGATTCATACAGAGCAGGAACAGACCGGATCATAAAAAAAGAAATTTTATGGTTGCAATGGACAACTGAAATATTACTGCATTCTTTTATTACCTTTGCTCCTGTCATTTCGTTGCCTTTCTTTGAGTGGGAGAGGAAGAATCTGAACAAGCACTCTCTTTATAACATAGTAAACAAGATGTAGACCTCTCACCTGTGATTCCAGCTTTGTCATTTTTCTTGCTCTGTATAATTTTTGTACCATCTTTGCTTGATGAAGGTAGTAAGCTTCAAAAGCCAGCACAATTTTTGTGCCTTGCAACTGGCGTAATAAAGGTATCACCAGTGTGTCTCTTGTAAACACGACTACCACTGCATTTTGTAAGATCAAGGAGTTGCCTTCGTGGCTTTTTTTTCTATTTTGCAAATCTCTCTGCTCTGCTTGTGCTGCATCTGTATGATTGGCAGGGTTTATTAGCCTAGAAAGAACGGCACTATCAGATCCTACATTTTAGTGACGGAGACATGTAAACAACCATTCTGTTCTGTTACAGACATCCAAGATGCAGAGTAAGACAACTGACTTCTTTACAACTGACATATGTACAGTGACTTTCTAAACTGAATAAGGGGGGTATTCAGTACATGCTCTTTGCCTATCTTTCTGCTGGTATGGCTGAATCATGGAGACAATGAGTCTAATGTGCCACTTGCCTTTTCATTCATGCTATGTAACTGGAAAATGGAGTCAGGATGGTACCTAAATGTTCCAAATTGTTAATGGAAAGTGAAGGAAGAGAGAACTATAGCTTCTTTCTCCCCAGGAGCATTTCTTTACACACATTAAAGATTCAAATAGAGTGGTTAGGGCCCTCAGGCATTTTCTCTAATTGCACTCACTGATAATCCAGGTTTTCCTATGGACAATATTCAGGAACTAGAAATGTGCAAGGAGCCAGGCATTTCAATCCAGAAAGAGCACAATCTGTCTGTTCTGTCTGTGATCAGAATAATATAGCATGGCATGTAAGAACATTAGAGAAGAGAGTGAACTTTTAAAGACTTGGCATTCCAGCATCTATCACATCAGCTTGGAAGATGGCATCTAACATCATCCATCCAATTTTGAAGCTCAGCCCTCTATATTCTGTAACTGGCACCTTGCATACAGCTTTTTCAGAGCTGCTGAAGGCAACAAAAGTTGAAATGTTCTAACATTTAAGTCAGTCACTACAATATATAATGCTAGTTTACTTACTTTCTTGTACCAGTTTCAGTAGCTAACCTTGCAATCTGATGTTATACTGCCTCACAGCTAAGATCACTCTCTTGTTTGTCACTCATCTTCTATGGGAGGATGGTACTTTTAAGTATCTCCTTCTGGAAGAAGCTGAATAGGTTTTTAAAAGGTTTCTCCCCCTGCCTCTACTTTGCTCCCAGGGATACTATGGATACTAACAAAGCAATGGAACTTTTGTGGTCAGGGCACAAAAGTACACTTCTCTTACATACCAGTGACATTAAGCTGAGCAGAATACACAGCTGAAAGTCAGCCTATGATAGTAGCAAATCTTTTTCCCTAGATGAAAAATGAAGTTAACAGATAATGTTTTAAAGCATTTTACAGCACTCAGTGTGGGAGGAATACATATCCTAATCTTCTCAGATTTCAGAACTTAAGCTAAGGTAGGTGAAACAAAACATGCAGCTTCTCTAACAAACTCCAGTCCCACAGCTACCTAAAACAATCTTCCTATGCCAGTTTTAATGGGCAAAAACCATGATCACCAAAATTACTGGGATTCTTCTTTAAAGGCTGTGATACAGAAGTAATGAGAGAGATGGGGAGCCTCTGGCCCTTCAGATGTTTTATCCTACCACACCTAACCCATGGTAAGGGATTACTGGGAGCTGTAATCTAAAAGAAATGGAGGGTTAAAACTTCTCTACTCATGAACTACAGGAAAATGGCATCCATATCTCCTGACCCACTTACGACTGCTCATCAATCAGGTCTTTCTATGAAAATGTCTGGTTGAGACTCTTTATGTAGGTAATCAGATTTCTTTTTATATTCTAGCTATGATGAACACATCAAGTTTTCCAGATACACACGAAGTGCAACTTCCATCAGCTGTACCCATATAACTAAGGTTAAGGGATTAGGGTGTTGCAGTTCAACAACATCTGGAGGACCATAACTCCCTTATCCTTCTTTTATGTCATCATCTAAATATATTCTGCCAAATACTGATAGCCTGTTAAACTGGAAAAGGTGGAGAAAATTCTGTTTGCCTTTCTTCTCAGGCATCACCAACATGATGACAGAACAAAGGAACAAATGAAAAACAAATGCATGAAGTTACCACAGGAACTGCTGGGCAAATTTCTACTCTTTTTTTGCAGATCAGGAATGCACCTGCAGAAGTATCTCTCATGAATTTTAGTGTTGCTGATTGATGCTACTAAGCTTCTTAAAACACGAAACGTTCAACTGAATGTTTCAGAACTGTTATTATTATCCTTGAGACAATTCAGTGTGTGTCCACTGCTAAGATACAATAGCCTGCTCCCATTTAAAATAAAATTTAAAAAACACAGTAAAAAGGCTTAAGACAGCAAAACAAGATTTTTTTTTAAATAAAACACTCCAAACTCTTAACATCAATTTGTAATGTTTTGTTTTACAGAAAACTTACTTCAAATTAATAGACTTTTAGCATCTAAAAAAAGCCCAGAACATTGTTTTGGAAAAATTTTCCTTGACAAATAAAAATGAGTATTAAGCTCCCACTTTAAACCAAAATACTTCAGCAAAACGTCTGCCAAGAACAGGCAGACAAGAACACTGAGCTACCATTCAACTTCAATTCCTCCTTCAGTTGTACCAAAAGTTCCAATTAATAACAGCAGATTAGGAGAAATATGTAACAGTCAAGCAACAAAGCTACATTTTTTAGTTAACACCAAAAAAAAAAAAAAATGGACAGTGCTATTTGTTGAGAATTTAAGAATAATACAACTGGGGGGAAAAATCACTGTACGTAACAACCTGAGGTTGTTAAAGTGACAAATCTAGAAACTGTACAGTGCAGGACATGCTTTTCCAGTTACAACTTCAAAATAAAGGGAGTGCAAAAGAAATTAAAGCCTTACTTTTTTAGGATAAAGAAAGCTAGAACACAGAATTACAGAGAGTTCTTGCCACAGAACAGTAAGATGTTTTTTCAACAGAAAATTTTAAAACTTGAACCATGCCTTAGCAAACCTGTGTTATTTGTCCAGCACTTAATAGTCTTTCTAAACCTCTGAAAGGCATCAGTAGTGTATTATCAGAAACCCACAGGCAAAAAGGGACCAACCTCTGAAGACCTGCTTTAGCTGAGTACCTCTGCTATCTACAGGAACAAGACGCTGCAGAACAGTTTGGATTATATATTCTTCTGCAAAAGTGAAACAAAATGGCCACAAAGAAAAAAAAAACAACTGTGCTGAAAGCATATGCAGAGTCATGACTGAGGAACCAAGAAACTGTTTTATAAAAAGGTGGGGGAGGCCAACAATTTAACAGCAATCCCAGGCAAATGCTTTACCAAGCTGACTAAGTAATGCATGCATTCCTCCATGCAAGATAAAAATATGGCTCCAGATGCTTAGAAGTAGGGTATACATTTGTGAAAACTAGACTGACACCCCTTGTTTGTTAAATTTACAAAACTATATATAATCAATACTGTAAGATTAAGAAATCATTTTTACTTGTTATGCGGACTCTCACATGTATAAACTACTTCTCAGACATTCTAAGCAAGGTCATTTGCAACAAAAGTCAACCTTTTCTCCCTTAAAACAAAACAATATTAAAAAGTGGGTATTTTCAAGTGAATAAGACACCTGCTGTTTATCCATTCTCAATTTTCTAATCAATTAATTCTGAATGTATTTTAGATACTCAGTTCAGGGGAACAGATGCATAAACAAAGCTTTCACTTTAATAGTTATCTGCACAGAAAATGAAAATTAACTTCTCAGAACATGATAGAGCAGGTCTGGTTAGTACAAATCTATGGCAATTTATAATGATCCTGTGCGGTAGGCCCACTCAAACAGAAGCAGGACAGGGTTGGGAAGTAATGTCTCAGCAATGAGAGAAAGTCACTGTTTAAGTCTATGGTGTTCTGAAGAACCAGCAGCTTGAAATGATACCATGCTGTGAATTGCAGTATCTAGACCAGAAAACCTGCTTGGGCCACTAAAGCAGTGCATTTCCCTGGAGATGTCATTTTCCCCAGTTATTTATTATTTCGAAGGCGTTTTGACTTTCTAAGGGAACCTATGGATTCAACGGCCTTCTTCCGTTTCCTAGGAGTCTCCTCACTTGGTGCTGACCGCGAGGAATCTCCAACCGCACTTTCCATAACTTCTCGCAGTTTGCGTTCAAGCTCAGCCAGTCGGGCATTCTGCTCACCTATGATCTGGGTTTGTTCAAGCAGTTTCTGATCTTGGTCTTGGAGCTGTTTCTGCTGCTCTTGCACTTTGGTGCGAAGCTCTGAAATTTCACGCCTCAGCACAGTCACACCTGCACCATTGGTTTTAATTTGCTGCTGGAGTTTGGTAACTTCCTGCCTGGATGGGTTTTGTTTGGAGAAGAGCTGCATTGTAGTTAAGGCTGCAGAAGGACCTGGAACTGCAGAAATAAGAGATTTAAGCCTTCCCCTGCCTAAATGCAGATTTTAACACTGTCTCTCAAAAAATTAACATGAAGGGTTTTTAAATAAATATGAACAAGCAAATCCTCTGTTCTACAAGGTAACAAACAAAACATAATATATAAGGTTTCAGACAGTGATGATGGAATGTTGTTTGAATATTTTAACGTTCCTGCTTATCAAGTACAGAGTACAGTGCCGATTAGAGGAGCTAGGACTCTGCATTGTAGCCAGTAGAACAGGTTGCACTTCAAATTCACATACCCTTTTAGCAGTGTGTTGTTTCAATGTTACCTTCCAAACTGTCTATTTTGGCCTTTAAACCTTTACCCCAGCTGCATCAAAAGTGCTTTTCTGTGAGAAACTCCTGTGTCACTGGGATAGCATATCATGTTAACAAAGGCTGATTCTATGATTGTCTCTCACAAAACCAGCACTCTTATCCTTCCAACCTACTATCTGCCTGGTGATGTCTTGATTCCATATTCAGTACTCACATCATCAGTTTTTCCCATATGCTCAGTCATTTAAACATTACTACAGCTATGCAGAAACCATTCACAGAAAGGTAAATTCAGTAACATTTTAAAGGGCTCCAATGAAGTGAACATATTCTGCAATAGTAATGTGAACACTAGCACTGGAAACTGAATTATCCAGCCTGGGAGGATACATTGGCAAATATGGTACATTTCCTTTCCACTAGTAGCCTTCCCTCCCTCTGTTGCTGTACTTCTCTTTTCCTCCATAATTATTACTATCAGAGCCTTTCCAAAGATACTCAACTTTTCCTAAAAACTTGATTTTTAAAAACAGAATGAAATGGCAAAATAAACAACTCCATATGCACTAAATCTGCTGTTTGCCTTTTGCATTTTAGTATAAGATGCAAAGAGACAGAGTTGCCCTCTGAGGAATAAGAAGATTATCAAGCATATTAACCAAAGCTATACAGAAAACATAAAATGGAAGTACAGTGAGCCATCCACTTTCATGAAGGCTAGGGGTGCAAGATACCTGTGAAAATGGAAAAAAATGCAAGCAAAAATAAAAATCATGAATGCTATTTTTTTTCCCACATGAAAGCATTTCCAGCAGAAGTGGGTCACAAAGTCATCCTGGAGGACATAGCAATGCCTAGAGAAGTCTTTCCTCTCTCTAGAACATCTAGTTCCTCTATTGTGATTCTATGGTCCATTTCTGGCAGAAGACCACCTTAGAATCATGCTGGAAGACCTAGAGATTTCTAGAGATATCATATTTTTTTTTTCTATGACAGGGGCAAATAGAGTAAATTTTAAAATAAATAAATAAAATAACCTGCAAGCAAGTGCTGTACATCTCATGTAAAAACTGTATGAAATAAGTGCAAGTTACACTTATAACTGAAGAGTGGTTTCAGGTTTTAAACACTGTCATCTGAATAATTCTTTGTTATTTTATGTCCAAGGGCCAATTTTCTACACCAGGAGATACATAGATTGCCAAAATTCAAATCCCCAGAACAAACTGGTAGTCTCATTAATTACATAACATTAAATTATTAACCCATTAATTTTTCTAGTGATTTCACCCAACCTTCTAAAGTCCCCAGCTGATGCTGAAGTTGAAAATATGCTTTAGTGAATTAGGTCATTACAATTTATTGGACTACGTTAGGGTGAGTGCCTCTCCTTCAGTCACATTCAAGAATGCAACAGAAGGCCTGCTGCCTTAGAAGAGGAAATATAGTACTAGAATTGGAAGAAATATGTCACATGGCTTGGTTGTCAGACAGACTAATCTATGTAATTTATTTGGGAGATAGCAAGGAAAGGAAGGAGCAGAGAGGAAACTTTCTAGAGCCCAAGTCAGAGCAGGACAGTTGGGTCTGTAGAGCAGAAGAGCTAACTCTGGGAAAGAATACAAAAGAAGAAAGTGCCTTTGAATGGAGACAGAGTGATATTTACCCCCTGTGGGTTTGTATGCAAGGAAACTGTTTGGCGTCTTGCACACACCTTATGACTCTTTTCAGTAATTCTGCCCCCCCCAATTATATTCTGGACTGATTTCTATAGCATATTATTGCATAATATACAAGTATTACGTACTATTATCTGGGAGGCACTGCAATGAATCAATTTGCAGTTCTTTAGTTTCTTTCTCACAAAGTTCTAGGCTCTTGGATAACTGAAAAGTTTTCCTCAGGCTTGTCTCTGATTTCTTCCTCTCTTGGCTTCTCTGTTTCCCCACCCTTCCCGTTCTGCTTTTTACCCCACCCCATCCTCAGCCACACTTTTTAAATTATACAATTAGTGCTGAAGAGAAAAATGAGCTTGTTAGATAAGTGTGTGTATCTTCAAGTCACATGTCAGCTTCTGGCAATAATTTCATTGGGTTTTCTTGGATAAGGAATACTCAAGAGGTAGTTCTGCCAATTCTCTTCTATGAAATACAGCCTACAGCACCCAGTATGTGTTGGTAGTCTCCTATCCAAGTACAGTCAGCCCTCCACATTTTTTCTCCTACTAGCAAGACATAGCTGGAAATTATGTATACTCGCCACATCAGTTTAATTTTAGTTGATTTCATTCTTCAGGACACTGTGCTACATCTGCTAGTGCAGTTTTGCCCAATTTTGGCAGGGTGAGAAGATGAAGTTGTACTTATTTATGCAAGGCATTAATGAAGAAGGTACCTATAGAATAAAGGCTCTCTCTTTCAGAAGCAACAGAATTGGATCCAAACGACTCCTTTCATTCACAGAATGGCATTCAATCCACAGGAGCTTCCCGCAAGCTGATTTTTATTTGGGGCTATATTACAGCTCTTTCCCACATTTTCCAGACTGACCTTCCCCCATTCACTCAGAACTTGATGCCACAATTACTATAGAACCAAGGGAAGTGTCCAGTATTGCATCCGATCAGGTGTTTTGCCTGATGATGCAGACCAGGGTAGAGAAAACATGGTCCAACAGAGCCACTTTTGTAGCCACTGGCCCTCCAAGGTCCAATTTTTTAAATGTATTTGCACTCAAATGTCCCCAAATGCCTTCTATGGGGCATGGGGGAAAATTCTGTCATGTTTTTTGGGTCCCCAAGCTGTTTTAGACCCAGGAAAGGCCTTTTTTTCCTATTTTAAAAAAAACTTCTGTGTACCCTCTCCTGAAGAGGATTTCTCCAGACTCAGAGGTATGTGCGAACTACTACTCTGTTCCTAGTATCCCCTCTGAGAGGCAAGATAGTGGTGGATGAGCCACTTCATGCATTCTTGGAGGAAACAGATTATCTACATCCATTTCAGTCTGCTTAAAAAAAGCCTGTCCTGGTCCAAAAGCATAACAATCATATCCCCCACATTCTCTATAGTGTGTTGGGGGCAATTTTAAAAAAAATTTTTGGGGTGGGGGACAGCAGGGGAGTACAACTCGCTGAATTCTCTTTGGGTGTATACAGAACCCTCTAACATTGATTGTTGTCCAGGGCTAATGTAGATAAAAAGCTTGAACCACTCCCTCTCATTACATGTAAGCCTGACCACTGCCCACTGATTCTACTAAGAACCAGGTGAAGTGGATTGACTGGGTGGGTCTAAGGGTATGGTAATGTAGCACACACGACCCTCTCTGGATTGGGTGGCCGTGCAAGGTTCAAAGTACAAGGTGCTGAGAGGCAAGAACCAAGCCAGTTCTGGTCTTTGAGGAACCAGTTTATTAAGTAAAGAAGTGAAAATTAAAATGAAAGGCACACAAGCATACATACACTCTGACTCCGTTGGAAAGGCAAAGCAGGCGACGGAGCAGCATTCTCGTTGTTTCAACAGATTATATAGGCTTTTCGTATGCAAGTAGCAAAACAGGCTGCCCATCCATCAACCCACCATGCCAAGACAGGTGGGGGGGTATCCCACCTCGAATGCCAATTACAGAGGCATCCATGGGCCAGGTGCATGATAGGCTCGTGGCCAAGTCTCATTACCTGCCCAAGACGGTGGCAGACAGTCCCTAATGGCACGGGGAGTGAGGTACCCCTTGTTAACATTCCTTGACTATCCTCACAGGTCTGCAGCATACAGGGCAGCCTGACCTAGCAATGCAATAGCAAGAGCTAAGCCCCCCCCCACAAATATGTTCATTAGTGTGAAGGCAAGCTGAATTAAAATGTGTGAGTGTACAACACAAGGCCCGCTCAGAGGGCCTCAGGCCCAACAGGTTAAAGCCTCACTGTTTCAGCATAGACTGAAACAGCCTTAGTTTTCTTGACTACTCCAAGTGAAACACAGAGGGAGTGCTACCTTGCTGATTCTTCACTGTCTCTTAGCCACTTCTGATGCCATTGACTGTGGCATTCTGCTGGCCCAGCTCTGTGCAATGAGAGGAGGCAGCACTGTGTAATTCCACTCAGCTCTGGGGTGGCAGCTGATTATACTCTGTCCTTCATATTGTTTAATGTTTATGTGGAATCACTGCATGTTGGCCATTAGCAGTTTTGGTGTTGGGTACCATCAATATGTTGATACCACTCAGCTCTTATTTTTCCTTGTCAAAATCAGCTGAAGCTACGTAAGTGCTGACTAGTCTCTGAAACCTGAATAAGCTAGATAAGAACCAGTAAACTAAAGCTGAATCCCTCCAAAACTGAGGCTCTGTGGACTATTGGTTCCTGTGTCCAGGACCTGGGTAAGCAACCTGACATGAGTGGGATTATGCCTTCTCCTGAGGAAACAAGTTCTTAGTTCAGGAGTACTCCTAGATTCATCCATCATGGAGATCCAAGTAAACTCTGCCTCATGCACTGTTCACGCTACAGTTAACTTCCTCATTAAACTAACCGATTAAACTATGTGGGGCTTCCCTGGAAGATGACTTGGAAGCTGCCACTAATGCAGAATTTAGCTGCTAGACTACTGGAGGGATCATCTTATAGGAAACATAAAATACCAGTTTTCAAGAAATAGCACTGACTGCCAAAATGGTTCTGGTTAGAATTCAAGATGCTGATGATGACACTTAAACCCTAAACACCCTGAGATTCAAATCTTGAAAGAATGCCTGTTGCTATAACTGCTGAAGACTGAGGTTGCTGGAAGGGTCCCAACAGTGAGAGCAGTACACTGCATGAGGATACAGGAAAGGGTCTTCTCTGCTGTGGTGTCCCAGTTGTGGAAAGCCCTCCCTTTAAAGGTCTGTTTAGTGCCAACACTGATTTCATTATGGCACCAAGTTAAAGCATGGCTCTATTAAAGCATCTGGGTTTAATGATCATGTCCAAATCTGTACATGCACAAGGTTTTAAATTGCTTAAACTTGCTTAATATGTTTAGATCATTTAAATTATTCTTTATAATTTAAAAAATTTGAAACTGTTTTAGATTTAAATTAATTTTACTGTACGCTGCTTCAAGACTTTCTGAGTAGGATATAAACCTTAAGTAGGATATAAACCTTAAATAAACTAACACACAAATAAGCAAGCAAGCACAAGAACAGAAAGAACCTATTGTAAGGGTAGAACTCTCCTCACAGAACCAAAAGTTTCCATTTAAAACATACATATGTGTGTTTACTGAAGGTCTTAAGGTCTTAAATAAGATACCAATTTGTCTCAAAGGAGACAAAAAAAATCACAAGAACGTTTCCACTGGCTGCATAATATAAGATGCCTCAAATTAGCTGAAAGAGGTACCTGGAGCTGCTGCTATAAGTCGTCCTGATACATCTGATCCTGGCAACTTCCTCTTTAGAATTGGAACTATCTTTTCATCGAAATATTCCATTGCCATAGATGAAATGTCCCTTAGCTCCTGAAGGACTTCATGAGCTCTCTGTGGAGCTTTAGTAGAATTTACATACCTTAACACACGATATATTTCATCAATTACCTAAAAGAAATGGAAAAAGTTAAGACACTACTAATGGCAAGATCAAAGAGAAGCATAACTTTCAATTGTAAGTTGTATCTTCTATAGTTTAATTAAGTTTAATTTAAAACTAAGTGAAAGTTTCTTGCAATGGCCTAGAAAACTTATGGGGCATTTACAGTTTTTTATTTACAAGTACAGAAATTCCACGGACTGGGAAACTAGTCAATTTTAATCAGCATTTTGTAAATGTTCTCAGTGATTAATTTTTTATACCACACAAAACTCTAGAAACCAGGTAAATCAACCTATTATAATAAAAGAACAGCAGTCTCGCAGAAAACCCTTTTTAGAGAATGAACACCTCAGTGAACCTAGGAATGCCCTCAAATTCCACCAGGGGATTACCAAAACAATATTTAGGCCAAGCAATTTAGCATTTCTGGTATTCCATTAGACTTTAATGTGGCACTTTTACCTTCCCAGGTATAAAGCAGCAGAGGTTAGAATCCACATACTTCATAAACGTCATATTTAGCAGTGACAGCCTTGTTTCTACAGCAGCAAGAATATCTGCATGGCGAGCTAATGAGTGATTTCTCCTTTCTGATTCCCGTCTAAAAAACAAAATACATCCATGGAAGCCATTTCAGATACTACTGAAATCAGGAAGTAGCAAAAATATGAAGCATTATAAGAAAAGGGAATTCTGATGTTTTCATCAAATGTTAAAGAGACTCAGGAGCAGATTCAGATTCAATTTATTTCATTCTAGTACAAAAATGCAACTTTAATGCCTGTGGTCAAGTCATTACAAAACAGTTGTATTATTTTTAAGTAATTTTCAGATATGGATGAAACATTAGTTGTCAGTTTCAACTTCCACATCTTTTACTGTAGTTTGCATGTCAGAAGCCCACAACAAGTATAGGAGTATGTTGCAGGCATGTAAGAATCTTATAGGGTTTTTTCTTCTCGTGCCCTCCTCAGAAACTCTCCTTGGGTGTCAGTAAAAAAGAATTTGAGAAAAAGATATCTCTCATTAAATATTTTAACGATATGTTTCCCTGTTTCTCAATTTCTCTAATATCATTCACCCAGTGTGAGTAATAACCCAGTGTTATTTCACAGTGCATTCTGATTGCTTCTAGAAGCAGACAAAATTGGAGCAGTTCACAAATTACTATAAGAGAAAATAGCTTAAAAATAGCTTTAAAAAAGTTACTCTTTCTCTCTTCATACTGTAGGTTATGTTACAAGTTCTAATATATGTTGTCAAAGGTCAATATGCCTCTATAATCACTAATCCTGGAGCAGATGACCACATATTCAAAAAGGAGAGATACGGCATTAATGGGAGATTTCAATTATCCTGATATTTGTTGGCAGTCAAATTCTGCAAAGATCGCAAGGTCCAACAGGTTCCTTGCTTGCCTTGCAGATAACTTCATGATCCAAAAGGCAGAAGAGGCACAAGGGGCTCAGCTATTTTAGATCTGATCCTGACCAACAGGGATGACCCAGTTCAGCGGTTCTCAACCTGTGGGTTGCGGCCTCTTTGGGGGTTGAACGACCCTTTCACAGTGGTCGCCTAAGACCATCGGAAAATATGTATTTCTGATGGTCTTAGGCTCCATTCCTTCCTCGGTGGTGGTGCGCAAGCGCGAGCCACGTGCTCGCGTCCTCCTGCCCCCCCCCCGTTCAGAAGGGACTGAAATCACTCCCCTTCTTCACTACTGGGAGAATCTCCCGTCTGACGGGCCAGCTTGGGGGGGCGGCAGCAGCACAGGGGGCAGGCCCTCTCCTCGCCACGGCCCCTGCCCCACTCGCCACGAAGGGGGGCACTGTGGAAGGGCCGGGGGCCACAAGGCAGCGTTTTTCTGGGGGAGGTGAGCTGTGCCCGGCACAAAAGACAAAGGCGCTGGGATTCCTCCCCCCCGGCCAGGGTCGACACTCTGGAAACTTTTCCCACCCTGCCCCCCAAGCGGAAACGAGAGTGAAGCAGAAGCAGAGCCCGGGGGGGGGTTCTCAGAGTTTTTTTCCCAAGGGGAAACGTGCGGCTCCTCTTTCCCTCCCTGCCTGCCCTCTTGTTCCTGGCCGGCGAGGCGGCCTTTGCCGGAGGGGGAGGCGTTGTAAATAATAAATAAATAATTTTATGGTTGGGGGTTACCGCAACATGAGGAATTGTATTAAAGGGTTGCGGCATTAGGAAGGTTGAGAACCGCTGACCTAGCTGATGAGGCAGAGATGGTGGGATCCTCAGGGGGGAGTGACCATGCTCTTTTGGAGTTTGTCATTCAGTGGGAAGGAGAAGCCAAGTGTAGCCAGACACACATCCTAAACTTTGAGAAAGCTGATTTCTGTAAACTTAGGGAGTTACTTGCTGAAATTCCGTGATCAAGAATACTAAAAGAGAAACAAGTTCATGACGGGTGGGAATTTCTTAAAAGTGGAGGCACAATTGAAAATGGTGCCAATAAGGAGGAAAAATGGCAGGTGTCTAAAGAAACTGGAATGGTTTGATGAAAGAACTCTCAGCTGAGCTAAGTGTTAAAAGAAGCATGTACAGGAAATGGAAGAATGGTGAAACCACCAAAGAGGAATTCAAGCAAATATCCAGGAGATGTAGGGAGAAGGTCAGAAAAGCTAAAGCACAGAATGAACTCAGGCTTGTCAGAGACATTAAAAACAATAAAAAGGGCTTTTTTAGATATGTCCGCAGCAAAAGGGAAAATAAGGAAATGATAGGGTTGCTGAGTGGAAAAGATGGCCAATTAATAACAGAGGGAAGACAGAACTACTCAACACCTTCTTTGCCTCAGTTTTTTCCCAAAGGATAGAAGTACTCAACCTGGGGGATGGGGAGCAGGTGAGGAAGAGAGGGAAATGCAGCACAGAATAAGTAGAGAAGTAGTACGGGAATATCTGGCTAAACTAGATGAATTCAAGTCTCCAGGGCCAGATGAATTACATCCAAGGATATTAAAAGAATTGGCAGAAGTCATTTCTGAACCACTTGCAATAATCTTTCAGAATTCTTGGAGAACAGGAGAAGTCCCAGCAGACTGCAGGAGGGCAAATGTCATCCCCATTTTCAAGAAGGGGAAAAAAAGAGGACCCTAATAATTATTGCCTGGTCAGCCTGTCATCAATACCAGGAAAGGTTCTAGAGCAGATCATTAAACAGTCAGTTTGTAATTACTTAGAAAGCAATGCCATAATCACTAAAAGTCAACATGGATTTCTCAGAAATAAATCATGCCAGACTAATCTTATCTCCTTTTATGATAGGGTTCCAAGCTTGATAGATGAAAAGAATGCTGTAGACGTGGCATATCTTGACCTCAATAAGGTCTGACAAAGTTCCCCATGACATTTTTGCAAAGAAGCTAGTAAAATGTGGGCTGGACAGGGCTGCTGTTAAGTGGATTGGTAACTGAAACCGAATCCAAAGGGTAATCACCAATGGTTGCTTTTCATCCTGGAGAGAAGTGACTAGTGAGGTGCCACTGGGCCCAGTGCTACTCAACATCTTCATCAATGACTTGGATGAAGGAGGGGAGGGCACGCTGATCAAATTTGCAGATGACACCAAATTGGGAGGGGTTGCTAATACTCCAGAGGACAGGAACACATTTCAAAATAACCTTGACAGATTGAAGAGCTGGGCCAAAGCTAACAAAATGAATTTCAACGGAGAGAAATGTAAAGTCCTACACTTAAGCAGAAAAAATGGAATGCACAAATACAGGATGGGGAATGCGTGGCTGGATAGCTGTACATGTGAAAGGGATCTAGGAGTCTTGGTAGATCAGAACCTGAACACAAGTCAGCAGTGTGATGAGGCAGCCAAGAAAGCCAACCTCATTCTTGGTTGCATCAATAGAAATATGGTGTCTAGACTGAGGGAGGTAATGGTACCATTCTATTCTGTGTTGGTTAGGCCTCATTTGGAATACTGTGTCCAGTTCTAGGCACTTCAATTCAAGAAGGGCATCGACAAGCTGGAGCAAGTCCAGAGGAGAGCAACCAAAATGGTGAAGGGTCTGGAAGCCATGCCCTATGACGAATGGCTTAGGGAGCTAGGTATGTTTAGTCTGCAGAAGAGAAATTTAAGAGAGGATATGATAGCCATGTTTAAATATTTGAAGGGATGTCATGTCGAGGAGGGAGTGGGCTTTTTTGCTGCTGCTCCAGAGAGTAGGACCAGGAGCAATAGATTCAAGCTGCAGTAAAGGAGATTCCACTTGAACCTCAGGAAGAACTTTCTGATGGTCAGAGCTGTCCAGCAGTGGAATTTGCTGCCTCCATGGAGTGTCATGGAGTCTCCTTCTTTGAAGGTATTTAAGCAGAAGCTGGATGGCCATCTGTTGAGAATGCTTTGATGGGTGTTCCTGCATAGCAGGGGTTGGAGTCAATGGCCCCTGGGGTTTCCTTCAACTCTATGATTCTATGATTATTTCAGTACAATACCAGCAGCAGTTTATTTCATAATCCTGCATTAAGAACCTAGATACCAGTGACATAGGCCAAGTTAAGCAAAGTGGGAACCTGATAGTGAAATACTAGAAAGTTCTTGCTACTTTGGTTTCAATTCCTTTTCATATACTAAAACTGTTTACCAACTTCTAGTAAGTCTGAAACATGACATGCAAAGGGCTGTTGCTGGAAGGGAAAGTTGATGATGATCACGCACAAGCAACTGTATTTCCAACCTTCTACTTGGTACAGACATTTGTGAAAGAAAGTAAGGCACTGTACTTTAGCAACTTTACAGTTACAGAGAGATGGATGACTTTTTCTGGTACAACAACATATACATACATACATACATACATACATACATACATACATATTAATCTAGTAAGGAAGGAGCTGTGACCAGAAGCTGAAAGCAGCAATGCAATCTGGAGGCTGAGTGATACAGCCTGAATAGCAAGGAACAGAACAGCTGTGAGAAGCAAGACACTTAGCCTGTGGACACAGTCTTTCTCTATAATTATTTTCTAAAATGTGCCGTTTGTCTTTCAATGGCCAATAGGCACAGAATGAACACTGCTATAGAATCACAGAAGTGTAGAGTTGGAAGAAACCACACAGGTCATCCAGTCCAACCCCCTGCCATGCAGGAACACCCTCAAAGCACTCCCGACAGATGGTCATCAAGCCTCTGCTTAAAAATCTCCAAGGAAAGAGACTCCACTATACTCCGGGGCAGCATATTCCACTGCCGGACAGCCCTGACTGTCAGGAAGTTCTTCCTGAGGTTCAGGTGGAATCTCCTTTCCTGCAGCTTGACTCCATTGCTCCTTGACCTGGTCTCTGGAGCAGCAGAAAACAAGCCTTCTCCCTCCTCTACGTGGCATCCCTTCAAATATTTAAACATGGCTATCATGTCCCCTCTTAATCTCCTCTTCTGCAGACTAAACATACCCAGTTCTCTAAGTCTATCCTCATAGGGAATGGCTTCCAGGCCTCTCACCATTTTGGTCACCCTCCTCTGGACTTGCTCCAGCTTGTCAATATCCTTCTTGAATTGGGGTGCCCAGAACTGGACACAGTATTCAAGATGGGGTCTAACCAAAGCAGAGTAGAAGGTATCCTATTATGCTATCTTATTATGAGGTTACACGCTATTGCCCAAACATGTGTATTCTCATATACATAAATACAATGGGTCAGATCCAGACTCAATCACTGTGGCATATTATCTGTGTTCTGTCTTTCTTGGTCTGAAATGGGATGTTTCTTTTTGTTGTAAATTTTGATATATTTCCTAAATAGGTCAAACCGCTTAGAAAATCAAGAAATAAATACTTAAGCAGAGAAAAAGGGATTAGGAGAGCAGGAACGCTCAGCAACCACTGGAAGTGCCAATGGGAGCACTTAGTTCTGTTACTAAGGAAAAAGGGAAGCTGAAGAGATTGGACAGAAGGGAAAGAGGAGTGAGGTGTGTGAAGCTGATGAAAAGTAAAAGAAAACAAGCTGCTGAGACTCTCTGGAATTAATCTAGTAAGGAAAGAGCTGTGACCAGAAGCTGAAAGCAACAATGCAATCTGGAGGCTGAATGATACAGCCTGAATAGCAAGGGACAGAACAGCTGTGAGAAACAAGACACTTAGCCTGTGGACATTTACCTGGTCATGTCACCTGAGCAACACAACAGCATGCTGTGGTCAAGACACCGAGTAGGAACATATACAACACTACCAAATCTCTTACATGTATGTCTTAAAGGTCTATTAAATGTGTTTTAAATTGTTTTAACTTTAATAGAATTGTTTAATTGTTTTTTAACTTTTGTAACGTAAGATTTGAGCTGAATTTTGTTTTAAATGATTGTAAATCACTTTGATTCTATGCCAGTTCTGTGCCAGGAGAAACACAGAAATTTATTTAGTATATAAAGCAAATAAACAGAGAATGTTTATTGCCTAAAGTTGTTTAATCTTCAGGTTTTTTTAACTGTTTAAATTATTTAATACACTTTCAGCCTGTTTAAAATTAATTTTAACTTCATGTTCATTTTTTAAAAATTGTTGTTTAATATACTTTTACAGTCATCCATCCAGTTTGTTTAATTCATTTAATTTAAAAATTAACTAATTTAATTAACATTTTAATGTGCTAAATTGTTTGTACTTATTGTACTTGTATATTGCAATAAGTATAAACAATTTAATACATCTATGCTATAAGACAGGCTACAGATACTTTAATTAAGTAATTGACAAACTAAATAATCCATGTTTGTATTGATTGTTAATTCCCATGACAGATCATAAAACTGCTTGCCATAAGTGTAGATCCAGTGAAATCAAAGAGACTAACTTGTCATGATTAACTTAAATCCTTTTGATTTTAATGGGTATCCGGTAAGCATGACCATGTCTGGTTCAGTCCCAAAATTTATAATGCAGTTTGTGATCACAACCACCTGGAGAGTTATTATAATATCTCATTAAAGTATCTCAAAACTGATGCTTGCAAAGAAAATGGCTGTGTAGGCCCAGGCAGCGGGAAAAACTGAATCTAGTTTGAAAACGGTCTACATTTGTATTGTCTGGCAAGCAGCAAGACGGCACACATAGGCGGCAGGATGATGGGTCCTCTCTGCCATTCAGAGATTTATCTGTCACCACAAATCCTTCTAGCACAAGATGAGAATATATTTACCAACTTTCTAAAAATTGTTCTATAAAGTATCAAAAGAAAGCTTTCCTTATATGATTTTCTGTACATACAGAAAGTGGAAAGGATTACTTCTGACCTTTAACCTGACCTGGTGAGTACATACCTTGGAAGCTGTGCTTTAACCTGTTTCTGGCACAAATTGTGGTATCTTTCCACTTTCAGAAATCCCTGATTCAACATTCTCTGGCAGACCAAGTCCATTCGCTTACAAACCTACATGAAAACACAAAAACAAAACTTAAGACATTCAAAGTAGCTAAGCAGCTGTGAGTGCCCTTCATCATTAACCAGCTTATGTTAAGCATTGCACAGAGGATAAACTCCAACTGATAATGAGAACATCACTCTTTGCCCTTTCCACACCATTGGTTCCAAAGCTTTTGTCTTCTAAAGACTTCCATCTCATCACCTCTAAGAGACGCTAGCTGAAATGCCAAATATAGCCATAACAAAACTATCAGATTTCCACTGAAAATTCTCTTTTTGACAGGCTCATCTTCCCTGCCATACCAAGAAAATAGGGCTTTTAATGCTATGAAGAAATAGTTGGATTTTTCCCCCTTTCACTTACACATACAAGTGCATATATTATGTATCTGGCTGCTTTAATGTATTTAAAATATTCTTTTCTATCAGTTTTATGGGTATGAAAAAAGTTCCTTGAAAGCTCATCATTTTTCAGCCTCCTTGCTCAAAAATCCATTACTTTCAGAACTTTAATATGGCCAAATGACATATAAGCACAGATTTAAACCCCAATGACTGCTTTTTCTTGAGAGAGAAAAGAGACTGCTTTAAAAGCTAAAAATATAGGAGAATCAGAGATGTATGAGAAGAGCACGACATCTATATATAACAGCTTTACTATGTGGACCCTGTTCTATTTCTGTATGCTCAGTTTCTCTTTCTTTTTTCACATTTACCTGAGGATGACTTCTAAGAGATGATTTGGGGTTAGAAATTATATTGTACAGTGGTACCAAAGAAAAGGTGATCTTGAATAATTTATTTCCAACTTTCCTTTAATTATTTACTTCTATTTTGTTGACAATTTATTCTTCATATTTGTTAGCTGATTACTGTGAAAATGTCTTCAGAAAAATTTAAAAATAAACACAAGGAGGATTAATTTAGAACTGAACAATCAGGCAACTAGTTCCTCACACCCAGGCCACAGGCACTTTTCCACCACATGTTTTTCAATAACAGCTCAACCCATACCAAACCATTACTGAACCTGAACCTGCTGAAAAACAATTTGCAGTAGTGTCAGGATGCCTTGTTCCTGTCCTATGCATGCATTAGTAAAAGTAGGGGGATAGTTTTCATAGATCAAATAGGACGATGGTTTGCTGAAGTTTGTCATGTATCCATTCTTAATTGCTACCTGTAACTATGTATCTGGTTGGAACCCCAAAGTATCCCAAGCCTCCAAATGGTTAACTGCTATGATATTCAATGTTACTTTGTATCTGGACAAAGGGAAAGAAAATCAAAAGGGAGAAAGCACAAAGCAATGGGAAGGTGTTATGGGAATAAACTATGCATAGATAAGGGGACAGGAACTTCTTCTTCTTCTTCCCAGGATGAAAGGTATGTAAATAACAGAAAGCTTGGGAAACTGCCTGGAGTGGGTGGGATGACTTGACATTTATGACTTCTAATCAATCATTGATGTGCATGCCTAAATTCATATGACAGTGTATAAAATCTGTACCCATCTTAATTCTGTAGTCTCTTGCTTACTTTTCTTCAAATGAATGCTTCTGTTTGAAACTGTGAGTGCAGTTTTCAAGACCAAGTAATCCAGGATATGATAAGTAGTGGTCAACCATCTCTGTGTTGTTTTTTCAAATTATACCAAGCACACCCAACCCACACTTCAGGGACCCTGCTTCAGATGGTCATTTAGCCACTACTGGGAACTTTGCTGCCACTCACTCTGATGATGTTTCAGTTAAGGAATGGGCAGAAATTCAAACCAGTTTCAGTTGGTACCAACCCCCCTTTTCTGGAGTTGTAAAGCAGACAAAAATAGGAAGCAACCTAACACCGACTGAATGCATCTAGACACAAACAATATTGGTTACGGTCAGCACACATCCTCAGTGCACACGCTTGTTCCCCTCAGACAGAAAAACAGAGGGTAACAGCAGCAGTGCATTCTCAAGCAATGATTCAAATGCAATAAGATTCCATGAATATTGCCAGCAACCACTCCCTATGGTTGTTACTCAAAAGCAGCAGCCACATTCAGTGGCATGATTCCATAATTTGTTCCTATGCAAATAAGTTGGGTGAGTCCTGTCCTTGTTTACTTCATTACTTGCAACAACTCTCAATAAGGATGTCTGACATGGAAAATCCATCTTGTGGAAGATACAATTTGAAATAACCATTTAAAAAGTTGTCTTTGAATTATAGCCCTTACCTCAGTGCACTATTAGCTGCCACCTGAAACAAAGGATTGGCTGTCAGAATCAATAATTTAAAACTTTAAAGTGTCTACATTATTCAAATTTGACACAATAGCCTCAACATTCCTCTAACTTACAGAGGAAGCAGATGAAGGCCAAAGGAAAGAGTGAATGCATGAAGGTTATGACGTAAGCAAGTACAGAGAGAGATCTTGGAAAGAGTTTACTGTTAATACGATAGGGCAGAAAGTTTAAGGCTAAATGCTTTAAACTTGCCTCTGGGCACATAAATTAATCTGTAAATGGTTTGATGAGTCTCTTGAACTGAAATATTTTAAAATTTGACTGCTGTGTCCTTTCTAGTTCCATTTATTACATAATTATTGCACCTTTAAGATAAATATTGTCCTTGAAGGAAGTTCATAATCTAGCAGGTGCTCTTTTCAGTTTTATATAGTAAGAATGCAAGACATACAAGAGGAAGGAAGGCGTATAAAAAGGTAGAAGAGAGAGATCAAAGACACTGCCAAAATAAAACTATATTTAGGCAGAATAGCCTGACCTTCCTGTACTGGCAGTCTTGCTGGAACTTAGGTATAATAACTACTTTGTGGATCTTAGCCCTCTAAGGCCCTTTTCTCATGGGGTGCAGAAATCGTGCCGCTACGATCCAGGCGGGTTTTCCCTTAATCCCCACTAACACGGACTGAAATTTTAGGAGCATTCTCACGACTCCATAGAGAAAAGACTTAGGCAGCATCAATGCATTCACACAATATTACCATGGCCACTCCCATAGGTGTCCTTTCCCCATCCTGTCTGGCAGTGATTGGCTGTGCTCAATTTTTAAAAGAAACACTCTGAGCGTCATCATGGACGTCAGTACACACGCGTGTCCCCTTACATCCTCCAACAACCCCCCCCCGTCCCGCACCTTTCTTTGGAGCCGCCGTGGAGACATTTTCCCCCCTCCGTCTTTCTGCTTGCTTTCTGCTGTTTTGTGTATGGAGCACGAGCTGCTGATGAACATTGCTGGGGTGCTAATTTCAGCCTTGATAGCAGCACTGGGGGCGGTCTTGTCGCTTCTGCTGGCCACACCTAAATCCCTCCCTCTCTTGATCCCCTGCACGAATCAGTACGCACCGTCGCTTTTTCACGAAAGGACGAGCGCGGATTGGAGGAAAAAAACCACATTTCTTCTGGTTTTTAAAAAGGGCGCGCGAATGCTGGATGGTGGCTCCCCCGCGCAGATTGAGGTGAGAATCAACAAAATTAAATGCGACCCGGTTCTCTCTAAGGTGAAAAAGGCCCCCGTTCGAGGTCGACCTGGGAAGATTTAATTACCCCGTGAGAAAAGGGCCTAAGTGGTGGCTGACAGCTTCTCTCCAATTATTTCTGCAGTCTTAGAGCATCTGAAAGTTTGCCAGGAAAGGAGAGGAAAAAGTTTCTGGTACTGGCCAATGGCTACAGCCATTCTGGTCTTTCCCTTGCCTTCCTTGGAGAAGTCTGGGTGCAGCCTCCCAGTGTCTCTTGACCTCTTCAAACAAACAAAGTACGCTTCCCTGCAAATGCAATAAACACTAGCACTAACATTGCTGCATAAGAATTAAAGTGCAGACTTCTTAGACAGTGACACAAAGGTCCTGAACAACACACTCTTTGGCCACTAAGTGGAAACTAGGTGGTGGACCTAGACCTCTGGTTTTGGTCAGATTTTCTGAAAGAATGCAGAGAGATCAGACAATATGAAGCAAAACAGAAATGGTCAAAGCCTTATAATGTCATATGCATGAGGCAAGACTGAAGAAATAGGTTCTGTTTATGCTTTTTTTAAAAAGGCTGAAAATATTACCAGAAAAGTTCAGGTGAGAGTCTGAGAAAAATGAAAGAAAGAAAGCATATTATTTCCAAATGGAAATGAAAAGAAAGGGAAACAAAGCCCCTCGTTCTCCTGTCTCAGTGATCTGTGAATAAGGAGAACGTACGTGTAGCTCTATTAAATGACCTCTGGGCATATATTGACAGGGGTTCTGGCTCCTAATGGTTTAACAATACCAAAAAACATCATCTCCCTTCATATTCTAAATTATACTGTTGGAATGAAGAAAGCTTATGATTACCAGAAGTAGATTTGTGAGCAGAAAAACTGAGTTCCATAGTTGTGCTACACGAAATCAACTCCTGGCCACAAAATTCTTTTGCACAAGGCTATGGCTGGTAGACCTCAGGGATCCAGAAAAAACAAATCAAACCTGACGTTGGCCTAAACCTGATTTACAAATAACTAAAACCAGGTCACCAAAAGGCCGATGCAAAATAAAACTGCTTTCTTCCAGAATAAGAGCAAATAAGAAGCTTCAATTTTTAAAATCATTTTTAAAAAACCACCTTTGTATAGTTTAAGGAGGAGGATAATACAATGAAATAAGACTTAAAACAAGTTCTCAGTCAGGTAATAAAACCAGTCATTGCAGCAAGTTGAGTAATGTTGATCATCTGCTATTTCAAAACACAACAGGGAGAAAGCTGTTGGAAGTGTAAAGAGACTAGGGGTAGTTTTTTTCCACGTGTTGGCTTTACCCAACAGCTAAAAAATTCTGGGTACAAATACACAAGTGCATTTCACAAATCTTGGCAGTGAAATTTGAAATGAAGCCAGAGTGTATTCGCTGAATATGCTGGGTGATCATGCCACATTTAAAAAAACATACAAAATTAATGTTATACTCAGTGACATCCACAAGAATTGTTTATGCCCAGAAATGGAAACTTGAACAGAAACTACAACTCCACTGGTTTCTAAAAGTACCTGAAATTATGGAGATGGGAAAAATAACAACATTATTGAGAGAAGCAGCTATTGGTGAATTTGAAAGAGAATGGGCACCAATATGGGATTATATAAAAGAAAAAGGTGAAAAGGTAGTTATCTATGTAAATTTTGGATTAGATGTTTAACAGCATCAAATGATATAAAATCTGGTAAACTACAGTTTAAAAAACTGGTAATATTTACTTGTACTAATTGATTGATAGGTTCAATGCCTAACTGTTATAGATACAGTTCCATAGTTAAAAGCAGTATTAAGGAAGATTGGGAAGAGAAGGGTGAGATATGGTGGGGGAAGGATGCAAAGGGTTTTTCTTTTATTCTATTATATGTGTTGTTCATGAAATGGACACTCGCTTTGCTTTGTTTTATTATTTATGTTTTCTTTCCAATAAAAATAATTTTTAAAAACACAACATGGAGATAGGTATACAATCTTTCAAGTACTATACTTTGGAGCAGCTCCTCCTCGATTTCACAGGATACAACCAAAACAGCAAGGGTCCAAACCGGATAACTCTGGCAGCTTTGTCCTCCCTACTCAAAATGCACGGCAGAAGAAATTTAAAAAAAAAAACTCCCCCCAATGAAAGAAATATTTTCTTCTGCAACTGGAAGAGAAAGAATGCACATTTAAAACACAAAACCAAGACTCTAACAAGAAGTTGTGAAATAAATTATTTGACTTGTGTTCCACTATTCTCCCATGTGGGACAGAACACAGAATTATATAATGCATATCGGAAATAACATTTCCGTACAAGAAGGTGAGATGACAATATTTCAGGACTGAATCCTGCAAATATAGGACCAAATCTGTACCCTGAGACATAGGGAGGGTGTACCCAGACTGCTAAAAATGCAATAACAACAACAAAAATTGGGGAGGGGAGGAGTGACTGGATGTCCAACTCTGGTTTTGAAAACCTGGTAGGTTTTTTTTTTTTTAAAAAAAACATTATACAAGGTAGCAAGTCTTGCAACCTGCTTAAATGATGTATTGCCACTCCAGAAAGGCAATTCATATTTTTTGTCCAGAACAAGGGCAGTCCAGAACAGCTGTTTTCATTCCAATAATAAAACTTTGTCAGGAAAGCAGCAACATTGTGAAATACAGAGTTTATGAAATGCATGTCTGTGGAGGGCAGTAATTATGATAACTGTCCCTTTTCCCTTGTAAGCCAATTTAGATAGACATAGATTTTCTTTCCCATTATGAAAAGATTTGTACTGGGATAGCAAGATATCACTACTTAGTACCAAGCTTCTCAAGCCACTAAATTTAAGTAGTTCTTTAAAGGGCAGACTATATGATAACCAGTAGGAGTATGCTGGCATCTAGCGGAAATGCTGAGCACTACAGCTATTTATCTTATTTATTCGAATATTTATATTCTGCCCTTTGTTATCAGCTTTCAGGACAGCTAGCAAGTAAAACAAACAACTTAAAATGATTCCAGCTTCAAACAATAAGATAGGACAAAAATGTATTAAACAAGACAACAAGTTGAAACAGCTTAAAGTGCTACAACAATTAAAACCATGCAATATACATTTAAAAGTAAATTAAGCTACATAATTATTGTCAAAACACAGCTGGAATCTGGGGAAGAAACAAGTCAGGAACTTCACAATCAATTCATTTAATGTACAATAATGAATTGCTTATTTAATTCATTATTGTTCCAAGTCAGAGTAAATTAGTAGAGGAGCCAAGTTTTCAAACTTATAACCGGTTTTTCAGGAAAGTAAACCCTCAGTAAATAGAGATCAAATTCCAAATAGGAATTACAAATCAGCAACTAAGAAGAGATAATTCTACAGAAAATATAAAATAACTTAGACAGGAAGCTGTCTTATGCAGAATCACTCACTTAGCCCATCCAACCTAATATAGCTAAGAGTCTTATCTAGCCCTGCTTGGGCAAGCCAGGGACTGAACTTGGGACCTTCTGCATGTCAAGCAGGCACTTTATAAATGAGTTCACACATCCTTCCTCAGCTCATGCACTTGGGGATAATGAAACACTGGCCAAAAACAAGGTCTGCCATTTTTGAGTAAAGGGGTACAGGAAGCCACATTCCTCTAAATCTCAAAATCATTCAGCAGTAATAGCAATACATCAAAACCAAATATATGTTCACAAGTGTTGGTAATAGTTACTCCTTTTAAATGTTTTTATGTATTTTCTGAAGAATCACTGGTGGTCTGAAACTGCAGGATATTTAAACAAGTGCCCCGGCTAGAGCCACTGGGAAAAGAGCTTTGAACCAGCACAGCCTTTTCCTGTCTGATACCATCTATCTATTACAACTTCTATCGTTCCTCATCATACTAGAGAGTAATCTTAAAGGGTGCCATCTTGAGAAAAATACTCATAGTAACAAACTCACTCTATACTGCAACTAAGGAAAAATTATATTTTAGGAATCATTAGGACAGATACCAGAAACAGAACAGCAACAGAAAACATCAAGTTCCATCACAAAAAGGATATTATAGCACTAGAAAAGATAATGTTGGGTGTTTCCAGACAAGATTTGTATAGGGCAACAGGTCTGCTCATTTATGCAATTCTGAAAGGAGAGATGACACAGTTCAGGCAGTGTCTTCCATCTCTAAGCCATCTGTGTTTTCCCACTGATTCTGTTTTGCTATATTACCAAATACAAGCTGTGGCCATGTACTTGATGAAGTGGGCTCTAGCCATAAAATATGAGACCCACAATAGATTTCAAGCTCTGGCAGGCACATGAATTGGGGAGTGGGGGGAGGTCTCAATATCTAGAGGCCATCTGATAAAACCAGGCATCATCACGTGCAGATCAGCGAGGAGATGGCAGATACTCAGTTGTACTAACAGGGCACTTCTACCTCCAGTTCCCTATATATTAACAAACAGTTATTCAGAAAAACTTCAACCATTAATTCTGGGCCCAGCATTTAGGAACTCCCAGCTTCATATTTTTAAACATTTCCTGGCAGTAAATTTAAATAAACAACCAAAGCTATGAAAAAAGAAGAATTTCTTATTTCCAGAGTCACCTGGGAAAAATAGTTGTTCCAGAGATAAATTTAACTTGGGCAAACCTGTTTGGGATTTTTCAAAATCTAGCTGTAACAACAATACGTCATACCAAGCTCTCCCTTGGTTAGAAATTATGTTTTCTCCAAAGGTCTAGCCTGAGAGTACTACAGGAGTCAGGCTTTCATAAATATGTGTCAGTAGTAACCTGGCTGGGGTGGGGAAGCTGTACTTTTCTCTAGATAGTATGAAAGTCTGAAAAGATCAGTATACTAAAGCAAGAAGGAATGGAAGATCAACAGAGCAATGGTTTTGAAGCTGACAATGCTTCCCTCTTCTCCACTGCACAGAAGTAGAGCAGGGAGCAAAAAACATCCCAACTAAAATGCCAGCTCAAGGAGGTTCGGTCAGCAATCCAACGAAATTGGGGGAGAAGCACCTTGGCCCCTCCACAATTCACTGCTCCTGCTACACTGGAATGTGGTCCACACCTTCAAGCTAAAAAACATTGTAATTGGTAGGCTTCCAAGAGGAATGAGATTCAGGGAGGATAAGTTCAACTATAAGCACATCTCAGTTTACAAAGCTTCTTTATGAAGCTCTTTTTTTACAGAGTCTTTTTACACCCAATCAGCCTCTTTCTCTTCATTGTCCTGTTTAGCTGGAAGTTGTTTTTTTAGCAGCACTGGAATTGAGAAGATGGTGAAGGAAGGCTGGAGAAAACAGACTTCTAGTGTCAGGTTACAGCAGCATCTCTACAGAAAACGATGGAATAAACAAGCCCTGAGCTGGTAAAGTATGAAACTGTACTCTAGCTTATCCTACTGTAGTCTTGTGTTATTACTGTTGTTTCCTTCAAGTTGTTTCCCACTTATGGCAACCCTATTGCAGAGTTCTCTGGGGCTGTGTGTGATGTGCCCAAGGTCACAGTGGGTTTCCATGGCCAAGCAAAGAACTGAACCCTTGCTACCAGGGCTGTAGTCCAATGCTCAAACCACTACACCATGCTGGTTCTCTAGTTATGTGTACCTGCCTATAAAAATTGAGGTAAACAGCAGCTGTCTCTAGAATCTCTAACTGAGCATGCATGAACAACAAAAGAAAAGAAAATACAAAGGAAAGCCTGACTTGCCAGCTACTCCCAGCATATTCAAAAAGCAAAGCTCTGTAAGTTGGCCGCCAAAATGGAAATCATATGAAAACTGGATGCTAGTGAATGAAAAAGCCATTGCTGGGTACATCCCGAAAGAAGCCTTCAAGTGGTCTCTAGCAGGTTCACGTTCTTATTATTTACTTATGCCAGCTTACCTGCCCTGTCTGTTTTATTTCACACCAGTATACTGTTACTTTTAAATAAAAAAAAAGTCTGCTGAAACATGTTAACCTCTTTTTTAGTGGTGTAGGAACCTATTCTTCCCATGTTATTTCTGCCTCCAGAATCATATTATCTGTTAAATACTGAAAATACCTAGTATATTAACTGAAGTATACCCGCAGAGATTGTTCTAGTATCTGTGTTAACATTCTGAATACCTTAAAACTTACTTATTTTAACTTTTAAAGCCTTCAGACGATTAGATATATTTCTTACATGGAGAGGAAGGATCAAGGATTAAGCTGACATCTTGCTACACTTCCACTAAACCTTAACACCTAAGAGTAAGAAACACGCTGTGTTTACTACAACAGTACCAAGTTTCAGGCTCATCCACAGTTAGCAGCAATTTTTGGCATGCTGCATTTACAACTTCAGTGTGTTACTCCCCAGGTGCACCCTTCCTTTCCCCATGCACCCTAAGATACGCAGAACTACTACTCATTCCAAGCAAACAACAAGCCTGTATCCACTATATTTGACTGATCTGAGTAAGATCAAAACTGGGAGTTGAAATTCCTAAGGAAGGTGCTATACTCAGCTGGTACAACTGAGTACAGCGCCAGTTTTCTCTTATGCTCCTGCCAGCCTTGTCTTCATAGGAGAATCAGCTTCAAAAAAAATCTAAGCTTAGTAAAGACTCACCACTCACTCTAAACTGTATTTGGCCAGTATGCCATGTCTCTTGAGTGCAGTAAAGAAGTTATGCATTCAGTTTTGCTATGGTGTTTTGCTATAAATTGTTCCTCTCTTGATCATTACAGTATAACTCCTGTTAAGTTCATGTTTCATGCGAGCCGCTTCAGATAGTTTCCTTAGAAATATGCCCATAAAAACACTAAACTGTAAATAATATGTTCAGAATTTTAATCATGACTGTAGCATGAAGTAAAAGGGGGGAAAACAGCAGTAGATATAGAACGTAAGTGTGTGTGTGCCCAGCTAACTGAGTGTAGTAACTTCTCCCTCAAGTTGGTGACACCACGTCATCCAGTCTGGAATGATTCTGAAGGAGGTATGCATGCTGTTACTGGCAGCTATCATAAACTTTTTTTTCCTAAAGCAAACTAAACTACACTCTCCTGCTTCTGGCCATCAGTATTAAATTTCTGATCCTCAGTGGAGACCACAGTTGCAGATCCTTGAAGGAAAATGTATTTTATCTAAATTCTAAGAAAATGGGTCATTTACAATTGCTTGATGTGAAGAGTCAGTGTTGTTACCCTTAGGTTTCGGTTAGGAGAAATATAACTTCTGTGCTGAGTAACTCAACCACACAACTTGTATAAATTATTCAGGTCTGAGTGATCTTTTATGTTTTGCACATTTATTCTGTTTCTACTTGCACAGACTGAGAAAGTAGGGAGAGGAAGTGCATGTATTTGCTTGTATGTGTGCATGCAGAGATCTATGAAGAACATGTATGCCGCAACACATGATTCCTAAACATTTTCTTAATAAACTACTTTGTCTTTTGTTGTTTTACCAACTGCTGCTCATACTTCAAAAAAGATCTTCACAATGATAACGATTTTTGTGTAAGTTTGTCTTTATGGAAAGTCTTAGAAAGCTGGACTCTGGGATTTTCACCATTTACATGGAACTGGAGAATATCTACAGACCAGACCATAGTACGTCTATACTAGAGCTTAGTACATTCTGTAATTTTAGCAGCTGAACATAAAAATAAGAGCAACCTTTTTGTTTTTCTCATTATGGCTTCCAGAACAACCCAGGGACATATAAAAATAATTTCAAGAAACTTAAAAAATGTAAGTCACAGTGCATTAAATTGGCCTACAAGGACAAGTGGCACAGTATTATCTGATACAGTTTAGAAAAGATCTTAGGGACACTAGGCCAATGTCCATAACTAGACTGGGAAGCATGTCTGAAAATAAATACTGTATACAAAGTTTCTTCCTCTGGTCCAGCCATTAGAGATTTGCCTTTCATAAATATTAAAATGACAAGCAAGGGTCGGGTTTCAATCTTTCTTTCAGTAGCAGTTTAAACTTTCTGAAAAGGTTTTATGGGCACAGCCCACCTCCTCCACTGGGGTGCACTCCTTTAGGCTGGGTTACTTCACTGTGCAGGAAAGTCTACTGCGTATAGGTAACTATGGGAAATACATTTCAGTTGACGTCTTCAGGTTGATTTCAAAAAGAAGAGTTCTGAACACACACTTCACTATAAGATTATACCAATTCCAGCTACTCTGATCTAGCAAGACCAGGGCAAATGGCAGCTATCGTGCCTGAGCAATGGCATACCCTTATGCTGGATTTTTTTTCCACATTTCAGTTCAGCTAGAGATGCTGAAAAGATACCAGTTTCTCAAACTGTCCCCACTACTCCTCTATCATATTCTTCTAGAACTGTCCTGAGGTTCATATAAAACTACCTAGTATTACAAAGTCCTCCCATGGACTAAGAGAACATTTTACCAGGTAGTTTATTTTTATTAAACTTATATATGTATCTTGTCTTTTCTCAGGACAGCTCAACATTTTGCTATAAGACCATTTTTTGCAATTTGCATATCCTAACAGTTACCAGCTTTCTCCAGCTTAAAAAAAACAGAAATCATGCAAGACTTCAAGCCCAAGAATGTATGCTATGCTGTTCTATTCACAAACTGCAGTGTCCAATCACTGAGGCCACCATCTCAAAGGAGAGCAATGTGCAACTGCTAGGATCTAGTTAACACTAAGTGAGGAAGTGTTATTCAAATCAAACAAATCAAAATTGATTGGTCTGTTTATGTCCCTTCAAATCCTCTTTTGACAAGGAATATTCAGAGGTAGTTCTGCCAGTTCCTTTCTCTGAAATATAGTCTACAGTACTGGCTGGTAATCACTGGCAGTCTCCACATACTAACCAGGGCTGACCCTCGTCTCATGCCTTAGGGTACTTAGGAATCATTGTTAGATATATGAAAATAGTTTCATCATTCTGTGAATCCCAGCAGGTAACTATCAAAGGACAAACAAGAAGTTGCAGTAAAGAATTCGAACACACAGAAATACTACAATATCTCTTCTTCTCAAATTGCTTTTTTTTTTTTTACAAAAGCCCGTGAGAAGATGTGGTTGGAGTTAGAAGGTTTAAGTTCTTTGTATTCATCTGTTGATATCACTGTTTTGCATGCTGTTGTGCATATTAAGACAAAAATCAGAACTCTGTACAGAAGAGCAAAGCAGGACCCCTGCTGCTGTTCTATCATATGATGATTCATATGCCTGATGAGAAGCTGCCTGAAATTGCCAATATAATATAGTTTGCTCATAACTGTGTATTAACTTGTTTGTTTATCTCTTCCTGCAGTTCCTCACAACTGCATATCAAAAACACTAGACAGACAATTGTCACATGCTAATAAGATAACCTTGAACACTTTGAGAAAATCTTTGAACTCAGTTTTTTAACTCACAGCATAATATGCACACTGAATAAAATATTTTAATTTTGACAGAATGATGACCATTTTGCTGCACAAGATGGTGGTACCCGGCTGAATAAATACAGGGCACCTAGAACGGTATGTTGCCTTGCACAGTGGCACTTTGGAACTAAGATAGATGGAAAAATGGCTAACCTAGACATGCTTGCAAGAACACATCATAGAATCAATTCCCTTTTGCATGGGCAGAACACTATGCTCTAAACCTGCTTAAATATAAAACTGCCATGTACAACCATGTCCATGCACAATTGCTGCTATCACTTCAACAGGTGAAACGACAGAAGAGAACTGAATAAGGCACTTATATGGCAACTCATGTCATGCGATCACATCTTTAGTTCAACGAAGTCTGGGAAAAGAAACAAACTGAGTAACTTTTGAACCTTTTAGCCAGCTAGTATAAATTACAAATTGCTAATACATATGGTAAATGCAGCTGACAGTACATAATTACTCCTACTTCAAGATATTGAAGCTAGTGGGACCCTACTTACTAGAACCCTACCCATCAGTTGCTACACACAATGAAAACACAAAGTAAATATATATTGATAATAAAATTCAATGATTAACAAAAACATGGAGTGCTCAGCTTGGTTGTTCAGCTATATCAAGTTGATGTCTGTGACACAAACACTTGAGAGATAAAAATAAGAGGGTTTGGCATCTACTTTACAGTCACATAGAGGCTCACTGTAACTTTATAATAATGCTTTTATAGGTTTGCAGCTAATTTTAAATATCACTGTAATGAAGTGGGCATCACAACAGTCCTTTCTAATACTCTAGTTGTAATCCTAAATTCACTTACTTGGGAGGAAGGCCCAATGAACAGAGTGAAATTTGCTTCCAGTTAGACATAATAAAGCTAGGCTGCATATTTGAGGACCATCCCCACCACGCCACCCAAGATTAGGAGAACGTATGACAAAAACAGTGATGTATATTTTCACTACTCAATAACCTGTCATTCTGGATATTGACTGAGTTCACCAAGATAAAACATAGATATGTCTGGGTTCTTTCCCAAAGGGCTGCAATGTTGTTTATGCAGAGGCAACAAAAACTGAAAGGTAGAAACATCCTTTGTAGCTGGACAAATTTCCAGACTTAACAGCTTTTTGCTTATCTGCACTGCAGATAACATCATATCAAAAAGCAAGAAGAAAAACTAAATCGAATTGTGTATCTAGTCAGAAAATGCCAAAAAACAAAACAAAAAAAACCCAACCCAAACCCTCAGGAACTATCAAATAAAAGTAAACTATCTTTACAACAGGCAAGTACGTGGCTCTCCACATAAAGCTCCAGCACATTTCTATACATGCCCTCTCAAAAACAAGCCAGACTTATTCCAAAGGATGCAAGTATCAGACTGCAACTTTAAACAGTATAACTATGGAATAAGCCCTATTGAATAGAGACTTATTTCTGAAGAGTTATGCATAGGATTACACCATTAATCTATGTTGCTAAGGAAAAACCAATACTCTCCATAGTAATATTATATATGTAGAGAGAGAGAGATTCCAGATATATAAGCATAGGGGATCCTTTCAAACAAGCTGAAGCAAAGTAGGACCTTCCAGATGTTGCCAGCTTGCAAATTTCAGCATGCATCTCCACTGACTATGCTGGCCAAGAGAGACAGAAGCTGCAGATACAAGAATTTATGCAGAGCTCCATTTCACCCATCCCTGAATTAAGAGATAACACTGGGAACAAGGGTAGGTTAAAGGACACAGCCTTTGTCTCAAGCAGTTTTCAGATAAAATATACAGCAGCAGCACACCTTTACAACAAATTATTTTCCCAGTGATTTTTAACACATTTTGATATAAAGAAACACTGGCAATATACCTAGCTGTTGTTCCTCAGCTAGCTTTATAATGTACCTAAACAAAAAAAGAAAAGCATACTACTTTAAGTAGAATTATATAAACCTTAGAAAACTATATTTCTATTCCATTATTTTGAAATTGCGATTACATCTAGACAGACAAATATACGCACTGACTAAAGCAATCTTCCTCAACTTTGAACAAAAGAGTTCACTAGAGGATCTATCATCTCCAATGGAGTGCTGGTCATTGTATGGAGGAGCTGTAGTCCTCCATATCCAAAGGGTCGGAGAAGACTGCAGAAAAGAGAAGCTCCTTTTATTCCACATATTTCCTCCCCTCGGTGTCAGCACATGAATCTCCTGCACCTGGATGGAAATCAGATAGGCAGCGTGTGGCTCCTATCACTGACATCCTTTGAAGTATTAAAGGTATAAATGAGATCATTACCACCACCCAAAATCACTGCAAAACCTAGTAAAAGACTTCATTGAAATTACTGTTTTTTGCTGTATAATCAATAAAAATTATTAAAAAAAAGAAAAGAAATTACTGTTCCAAGAAGTATTTTAGCTGCAATGGGGGAATTAAGTTTACAAGAGAAACCTGATCCAACCAGAGAAAAGAATATACAGATACTATGCTATGAAGATATGCCATGATCTGAAACAGAAAGATGTCAAAGGGAGGCAAAATCTAGAAGAGGAGGGACATACCGGAGCAGTGAATGACAGCAATGAGATTTTTCTAAAAGGATGATGAACATGTAACCACAGAGACCTCATTCCCACTCTCATCCCATCCCATTCTCAGTCCTTTCGAAAAAGGGGAAAGAAGAAAGGCAAAGGACCTCTGTTTTTAAGGGTGGCAACACGTGCCCCGCATCTATTTTTTTTTAAACCCGGGTGGGGGGGGGCTTGGATTTTTCCCTCTCGAAGGGGGGACGATTTGTGAAAAAAGAAAGAAAGAAGCCTTCAAGGAAAGAGAGTCCAGAGGTCATTCAGTCTCAACACCGCCTACACATGAAGGGCGCAAAACGCTCCGCTGTCCCTGAGGCCCCCCCGGCCCTCCCCAGTCAAGCGGACGGACAGCTGCCCGCGAGAGAAGGCAGGAGTTTGGAGAAACCGAAATCCCGATTCTGATTCCGTTCTGCCTGAGGAGAGGACATAACCTGTACCCTGAAGCGGGGAGGGCGGGGGGGCGAAAAGAGAGGCGGCCAGCAAGGCGGCCGGAGGGATGTCCGCCTCTTTTTTTCGCTCTGTCGCCAAATCCCCGCCCAGCCGAGCCATCCCGCGCCCCCCCTTCCTCTTCCTCAGCGGCTCCTCCGGCTCTCCCCGGTCCCCAGCCGGCCCCTCACCAGGCGAAGCTGGCTGGTCTCGTCGTAGGAGAGGAAGCTGAGGATGCTCTCTATGGCCACAATGGGCAGGCCCACCAGCGTATTGCTCTGCGGGAGCTGCTCCAGGGCTTGCGCTTCCCCGCGGGGCTGGGGCGCGGGCGAAGGCGAGAGCCGCGCCGAGTCCATGGCGCCTCCTTCCCCCTCCGAGAGGAGCCGCTCGGCCGCCGCCACCACCGCCGCCGCCATCTTGGGGCCTTTCCCCTTCCTCGGCGCCGGGAGGGGACGCTTCCTGTGGCGGCGTTCCCGCCTCCTTCTCCGGCAGGACACTTAAAGAGACAGGCCCCGGGTACAAGGAGCGGGCTCGCTCTTCCCTTTACCCTGGTTTCGGCGCGCTGAGGCGGCTTGGGACGTTTCCGCACTTGCCTGTTATAGCGCGATGATTCCACTTTCAACCTCCTCCGGAATCCTGGGGTTTGCAGTTTCGGGAGGGGCCGGCCGGCCCCTCCCGAAACTGCAAACCCCAGGATTCCGGAGGAGGTTGAAAGTGGAATCATCGCGCTATAACAGGCTAGTGCGGAAATGGGCTTGCTTGGGAACACGGCGGGCTTGAGAGGACCACCGGGCACAAGCTGCGTGTCTAGAAGTCATGCTCTCTACAGGCTCACTTTAGAGACATTTTGGTTGTTGGTGGTTACTTAAGGGCTTGTTCACACGTGCATGTATTTCACTCCTCTATTTTTCTGCACAGGACCCTCTGTTCCCTTCATGACGGGCAGTCCTGTGAACTGGTTCCATTGAAAAAAATATTGTGTATGAGGTGATGCGAACCGATAGCTGTGCTGGTAAATCTCCAGCATTCCCATTCACATATCCAAGGAGTCCTCTGGTAATGTAACAGAACATCAGCGTCTAAATCCAGTTGCTAATCCTAATGGAGCTGTTGTGTGCCTTCGTTTCCGATTGACAGAGACCCTACATTTCCGCACTAGCCGGTTATAGCACGATAATTCCACTTTCAATATCCTCTGGAACCCTGGGGGTTGCAGTTTCGGGAGGGGCTGGTCGGCCCCTCCCGAAACTGCAAACCCCAGGATTCCAGAGGAGGTTGAAAGTGGAATCATCGCGCTATAACTGGCTAGTGCGGAAATGGCCTTTGGCAAATCTATCACAGGGTTTTCTGGGGCTGAGATTGTCTGACGCTCCCAAGATCACCCAGTGAGTTTCCATGGTCGAAGGGGAATCGGACCCTGGTCTCCAGGGTTGTAGTCCAGCACTCAAACCACTACACCAAACTGGCTCATTTAATTAAACGAGTTTACATAATTTTTCCATCCAGCAATTGATTTAGGGCCATCTTTAGTGGGAATAACACTTTAGGCCCAATTGACCAATGTGCATGTATTGACCAGGCCTTCATGTTGAGACTTCTATGGTTCTCAATAGTAAGATCAGCCAGAGATTCACACAGAGGTAAAAAGTATGGAAGTGTACTCTTCATGTGCAAAAGCATTGTGTGAGTGCTGTATTGTAAAATGAGCTTCTTGCAGAAATGTCAGCTATGATTATAGCTGTGGCAATCAGTTAATCCAGATAAACGGAGTTTGATTTGTCTGATTGGTTTGTAGGCTGGAGCATGTAGGCTGGCCCTGGTACCACACAGCTCCATCTCTCCTAGGATGGAAAGGTATATGGCAGACCAATGAAGGATTGAATTGTTTAGGTTTCTTATCTCTAAAAATATTATACTGCAATATTACACGAATTTAGACCAAGGAGGATGTGAGTGACCTCAACTCAGGGAGGATGTGAGTGACTCCAGCATTTCACAGATGACAATTGGTAATATCAGAATCTATTCAAAATGCCTGAAAGTGTTAATGAAGCACCACACACAAGCTAGGAGAGGATGCAGCGGTTTGCTTTTGTCCGAGTCCACAAAGGAGAACCTAGTGTTGCCAAGTTTTCAAAATAGCAATAAGGGACAGCCAAAAATTAATTATATGCAGGATGGACAGTCAGAAACCAGTTATTAGCAAGTTTGTAGTCTACTAAATACCAAACAAAAGTATTGATTTCAGTTAATTTAACCGTGTATTTCTCTATAAAATTAACATACTATTCACATTCAGAGGTTACATGATGCAAAATTTCTGACTTTATGAAATGACTGCACCCCAAAATATAATGCTTTCCACTGTGGTAGTTTTCAAAAAAAGAGAAAACCAGCATGATGTAGTGGTTTGAGCATTGGACTACAACCCTGGAGACTAGGTTTTGATTTCCCACTTGGCCATGGAAACCCACTGGGTGACCTTGGGAGCATCACATAGACCATTTCCACACTACAGTATTATAGTGCTGTTTATTCCACTTTCAACACCCTGTGGAATTCTTGGGTTTGTAGTTTACTGAGGCCGAAGAGCTCTCTGGCTGAGAATTCTAAACGCCCCTCCCTAAACTGCAAACCCCGGGATTCCGTAGGATGTTGAAAGTGTAATAATAGCACTATAACACTGTAGTGCAGAAATGGCCATACTCTCAACCCCATAAAACTCCATGATAGGTTTGATTAGCATCACCGTAAGTCAGAAATACCCTGAAGGCACACAACAACAACACATTTTCAGAGAAGTAGATACGTTAGGCCATTTCTGCACCACAATGTGATACTGAAATCCCCTCCACCGCCAGTGCCATCTTTGTCTCGTGGTTCAAGCCTCCATACAACAGAGTCTTGAATTCCACATGGTCAAAGCTGTACCCCTAGGTGGTCAGGGGGATCTTCTCGGCCAGAATGGCAAGCAGTTGCTTCTGTGCCACATAAGCCTCAGGGTTCTCACGAGGACCCTTTTGCTCCATGACATAGAGCATGCTCGCACTCTGTCCGGGCCACAAAATCTTAATCACCTCTCTCATCCAGGCGTCGGCCTCAAGCCTAACCAAGCCTCGAGCTGCCACGGCCGATTCGAGAGTGGGGAGCTCGGATGGGGACATGCAAAGCCGAGCCAGCTGGGTCAGGTCCTGGCCATTGGCCGTGGGATGTGAGTGGATGACTGCATTCAACCACACGATCTCAGTGGACCGAGTTAGAGGACCCAGTTGGTCCGCAATTGCCTTGACCTCTGTGGCACGCCAGGGAACCCTAGTCTCCATGACCTGCGTCTCCTGTGTCTCTGCTCTCTCCGAACTGCCTTCTCCGAGGGGGGAGGTGGTCCATCTCATCATGGACCGTGTCTTTACCGGGTGGACTGGGACCTTAGGGTCACTCCAGTCCAAATTATGGGGAAGTGTTGCCAGAGCATCCTCCGGCAAGGGCTCCCTGGAAAAGTCCTGGGCAAAAGTTGGGAGCAGCTCTGGGCACACAGCCGAAATCAAAGCGTTACGGGTTTGGAGCTGCCTCTCCAGTGCAGCGATTTGCTTAAGGCAAGCTGTATGACTCACAGCCTCCTGCTGTTCCTTAACTTGCCCAACCATGAATTTGGCCGCAGCTTGGGCATGATCCAGCTCAGCCTCTAAGGCATGGGCTTTCTCTTCCCAAGTTTGCGCCACTGACATGATGTCACTAAGCTTTTGTGCAGAGGCTTTCATGACAGACGCAAAAGTTACCTTGTCTGCCCACAGTGCCTCAATCTCAGTATGAAGCTGGGCATTCTCCTTTTCCACTTCTGCTAGCCTCCCTCGGGTCTCAACAAGTGCACTGCTAGTATCTCTGGCTGCAAGCCAAAGTCCCCAAGCGGCCAACGCATCCTTCGATGGCCCGAATGGGTTCCTTGATTTGCGTGCCAGGGTGTATGCTTCTCGGAGTGAGTTAAAGGGATCGGCCATCTGGAAGGCAGAGTTCTTCCAGGGGCATTTCCCCTTACTCAACACCCACCTTTCTAACTTTCCTCGGACCTCTTCCTTCTGCATGAGGTCCTTAACAGTAACTGGGCTCTCCTTAGCCATCTCTGCAACACACAACTACACTTTTCTAACACAACCACGGGACCAGGAACTGGACGGATGGGTAGGATCACCTAGACCCCTGCGGGAACTTCGGGAGACGAACTCTCTGGAACTACTCGCGGGAAGAGGGATGGGAACCTATCTCCAGCCTGCCCAAACAAAGTCACTCTGGTACACCCAAGCCTGGTTTTGCACCTCGACAGCACTGGGGACGAGAGGACAAGGAAACGGTTTGTGGATGGGGAGGTCACCTAGATCCAGGGAGCCCTCAGGAGTACTCCACCTGCCTGAAGAGGGGTGACGAACGCTAAGGAACTTACTACACCGCCTGGCCAAGCAACGGGGAAAGGGATGGGAACCTAGACCAAACCGTCCCTAACAGTTTTTCGGGTGAGGGGGCCCTTCCTACACCTCAGGACAAACCTCTTGAAACCCTAAACCAGGTCGGGGTTCCACACACACCTATTGCTAGCAAATTTGGGACGCACTCGAGAAATGAGAAGCCGGGATGCACCCGTGCCTTCTCTAACTTTAACAACCACAAACAAAAGGGCAGAGGAAGGAGTATGAGAGGGGTTTCGCCTTCCTTAAGTGCTTTTTGTGTGTCTTGCTGCTAGAGTGTTGTATGAGTGTGGACTGTTCCTAACATGCTAAACCTCAACACTTAGGATCTCAGCCCACGACAGACCCAAGATGGGGAGGTGATTCCCAGGGCAAGACAAAGAAAGAAAGGGGGACAGATTTCCACCTGATAGAGTTACTTCACACACAGAGAAGTCACGCACACACTTGCCTGCCTACCAGCATTCTAGAACAGCTTGGCTGACCGTTCCCTAGGTCGGTACCACCTGATTTGAGGAGATTCGCGACTCCTTCTCAAATTAGGGGTACCAGGGTTGCCCGCATTGCTCCACCACTCTGTTACTCTGATCTCTGGGGGTCCCGGGAGGGGCGCCCAAATAACCAAACAACAACAACAACACCTTGGAGAAATTAGCTGGAGCACTCACTAAAGCTAGCAAGAGGCAGGGTAACTCATCAAGATCTTGCAACCCAGCGTCTACGGGGTCAGGTCAGTCAAGCAGTCAGATGGTTTAAAGTAATAAAATTGATGTTTTATTAAATACAGACAAATATTAAAGACACCACAGTCACACAGCTAACTAGACTTGAAATAGGGATTTTTAGAGGGAAGCGGGTTATAAGACACCTATCTCGTAGTCCTGGAGCTTGAGAGCGATGTTGGGGTGCTGGGAAGAAGCTCAGCACGGCTCGCTGAGGGGAGCTCACCAAACAAAGTGGCAGCAAGGCAGTCTGGAACTCGGGAGCGATCCCGAGGGGGGCTCAGTTACTGGAACTGAGGGGACGGCTTTCTGGACAAAGCGGCAGCAAGGCGGGATGGAAGTCCAGAGTGATCTGAGGAAGGTCTCGGAATCGGGGGGTTTTATAGGGTGAATTGTGACTGCAGGCCATACCTTACTCAGTAAGAACAATGAGTTTTAGGAGCAAGACAAAGCCTTGGAAAGGTCAGGCTTTAGCATGATTGACTTAGAGTCGAATTAACAATAGTGTATCCAGTATGTAAATACGGAGCGCTTAGTACAGGGTCTTTGTGAGGCTGCCTGCTCGGGGCAGGGAGTCTTTGTTAGTATCACGCATAAGCAATGAGGTGTTTGCCGTAGAGGTCCCTGAAGCGACGAACTGGCTCTGTCTGGCTTGCCTGGGTGGAGAATGGAATGTCCAGCGATTATCGGCCACACCGGTTTACGTGCTTGTCCAGAGGCCTCACAAACACATGGAGCAGGGTGGCAGAGGAAATCCGAATTATTTGATATCAAAGAGATATCGAGTGCTATCTCCGGGTAGGCCTGGACCGCAGTAACAACAGTCATTTTATGTCCCCATGCATCCATCTTGTGAACTACATCACTGAGCATATGGAAGGCTTGTAGCCCAATGCAGATTTAGTAAGTTTTAAAAATAAGTCTGCTGAACATACTTTGCACACTGTATGTACTGAGACACTCACAGGGGTGAAGTATATGCCTCTTGCAGATGTTTTAATATTCATCTTTCATAGATATTGCTTTTCTTTGTGTATGCTATTTGAATTTAATTTGGTTTGTTGTGTTCTGAAATTTTTATTCTGCCTTGGGAATTTGACTGAAGGGATGGATATAAATCCTTTTACTGAATCAGTCAATAACAATAGTGTGAATATCTGCTATTTGGTGATTGTTAAGAATTTCTGATTATACAAATACAACTGTATACAGCTGAAACTACCCATTACTGCATACTATCTTTGATTATATTATGGGTCTTGTCAGTTGTTGTAGCCAAGAAGGACATTCAGACTTCACTGGCTGGAAAATTCTAATTTAAGCCTGTTCAGCAAAGTATGTTCAGACTAATTTAAAAGCAAAAACAAAACAGATCAAGTTAATTAGCTTCACATTCTTCTACAGCTGTTATCTTAGATTAAAATCCTACATAGACCTACTTGAAAATAAGTTCCATTGAATACAGTGACACCTACTTCTGAGTAAATATGTATAGGATTATTCTATTAAAGCACAAACTTGCTGAACCTCAGTAAATAAGGTGGAACAAATTTGAGATGGTATTCTATATCCACATATTGGGAAATATAAGTGGGACTACTACAGGCTTCTGCAAGCACAGCACCCCTGCAGAGAGAGTGGAGGACCCTAAAATCACCAGGAGTGAAGGAGAAGAAGTTTTCCAGCTACTACACATACCATCTGCCACCTCTTCCTTCTCGCTGGGACTTCGTCACAGCAGAGTGAGTTGACTCTTCTGCAGGTTCTCCAAGTGGATTGGGTTAACTCCCTGGGCTGGGGAATATAAATTAAACTGTGGGGGTGGGTCTGGCGGCAACGGAGGTGACACCAAAAGAAGGTTGCCTCCTTGGGGTGGAGCCACTTTGGGGGTAGCATGACAGTTAGGGCCTGCCCTGCCGTTGCCATGCAGAAAAATACAATACCTGCGTACAAACACTGCCTGGCAGGATAAACAACTAACCACTTTTGTGGAGAGGGGAGATGTGTAATCAACAAAGGCAATTTCTGCACTACAGTGTTATAGTGCTATTATTCGACTTAGAACATCCTGTGGAATCCTGGGGTTTGCAGTTTAGGAAGGGGCATTTAGAGAGCTCTTTGGCCTCAGTAAACTACAAATAATAGCACTATAACAATATAGTGCTGAAATGACCAAAGAGAGGGATGTAATGGTTCTCAGGGAGCAACTATTCAGGTTATTGGATGGGTGATATCTGTCTTGAAAACAGTTTGTGTGAAAGGGATCTAGGAGTCTTAGTCAACCACAAGCTGAACATGAGTCAGCAGTGTGATGTGGCAGCTAAAAAAGCCAGTGTAATTCTGGGCTGCATCAATAGGAGTATAGTGACAAGATCATGGGAAGTAATAATACCACTCATTCTGCTTTGGCCAGACCTCACCTGGAATACTCTGTCTAGTTTTGGGTACCACAGTTCAAGAAGGATATTGACAAGCTGGAACGTGTCCAGAGGAGGGTGACCAAAATGATGAAAGGCTTGGAAAATATCTCCAGTGAGAAGCAGCTTAGGAAACTAGGGCCATTTCTGCACTAGGCTGTTATAGCGCTATGATTCCACTTTCAACATCCTATGGAATCCTGGAATTTGCAGTTTCGAGAGGGGGCCCCTCCCAAAACTGCAAACCCCAGGATTCCATAGGATGTTGAAGGTGGAATCATAACGCTATAACAGCCTAGTGCTGAAATGGCTTAGCTATGTTTAGCCTGATGAAAAGAAGGTTAAGAGGTGACATGATAGCCATATATATGGTAAATACTTGAAGGGATATCATGTTGAAGATGGAGCAAGCTTGTTTTCTGCTGCTCCAGAGACTAGGACATGGAGCAATGGATTCAAATTACAGGAAAAGAGATTTCACCTAAACATCAGGAAGAACTTCCTGATGGTAAGAGCCATTTGACAGTGGAATATGCTGCCTTGGAATGTGGTGGAGTCTCCTTCTTTGGAGGTTTTTAAACAGAGGCTGGATGGCCATTTGCTGGGGACACTTTGAGTGTGTGTTCCTGCATGGCAGGGGGTTGGACTCGATGACCATTGTGATCTCTTCCAGCTCTATGATTCAAATGTTCCCCTGACTAGATGTCGTGCTCCTACAGCAGGGTTAAAGTGCACCTATTTAAAAGTGGATAGTAAGGATAGGTTAGGGATTGTGTTGATGTACCATCCACTGTGCTGCTCAGCAGTCTCCCTTCTTAAGCTAACTAGGGTGGTGTTAAAATCTTCATAGCTTGTGAAGCTCGGGGACTTTTAATATACATGCTGAGGCTACCCTTTAAGGAGTGGCTCTTGACTTCATGTCTGCCATGACAATCATGAGTCTGTCTCAAGTGGTATCTGGCCCCATTGATCCTGCTGGACACATTCTAAACCTTGTTTTCTGTAGAGGGGGGAGAGAAGGGATGATGGTGATCTGAGAATGAAGGAACTTTCTATTGTTCTGTTGTCAAGATCACTTCTTCGTCAGGTTTAGACTTGCTGGGGCTCAGACCCTCTGCAGGAATAAGAGACCCATTAAGATGGTCTGCCCCAGGAGGCTTATGGATTCTTGATGGCTTTGGCAGAGTTTCCTGCTGCCTTGGTAGGTGGTCCTGTTGAAGTCCTGGTTGATCTCTGGAATGAGGAAATGACCAGGATGATAGACAGAATCACTGCTAAGTGTCTCTTCCCATGGAGTGGAACTAAACCAGCCCCATAGTTTCCTAAGGAGCTGGCAGCAATGAAATGAACAAGATGGGGACTAGAACAACAGTGGCAGAAAACTCTGAATGAGTCCAACCAAAAATAAGCTAAAATCTGTAGGCCTACAATGGTGCAATAAAGGTAGCAAAAAAAAGTCTTTCCTAGCTAATGCTATTGCAGCCATACAGAACCGTTCAGCAGAGCTGTTTTGAGTGGTCAAGGATCTGTCATAACCTGACTATAAGGAGAATGTAAGCCACTCAACAGCCCACTGTAAAGAATTTGCCATCATTTTGCAGACAAAATCACTAGGATGTGCTCTGACTTAGATGCCAGAATTGATACAGTCTGCTTGTCCAGTGTTGATGGATACTTTTCAGTTTGTACAGCCTGAGGATGTGTACAGGATCCATGCAGAAGTGAGAGCCATACATGTGTAGTAGATCACTGCCTTTCCTGGCTAATTAAACAGACCAGAGAAGGATTGGCTGCGTGGGTAAAGGAAGTGATTAATGGCTCTTTACAACAAGGGAGGGTCCCAATACACCTGAAGGAGGCTGTGGTAAGATCTCTTCTGAAAAAAACTTCTCTGGATCCTATTATACTAGATAGCTATTGGGCAGTCTCTAACCTTTCATTTTTGGGCAAGGTACTGGAGTGTGTGGTGGCTTCTCAACTTCAAGGGTTCGTGGATGAGGCAGATTATCCAGATCAATTTCAGTTTGGCTTCAGACCTGGTTATAGGACCAAGACAGCTTTGATGGATGACCTATGCAGGAAACTGGATAGGGGGAGTGTGTCTCTGTTGGTTTTGCTGGACCTCTTAGTGGTTTCATCAGTGGTTCTCAGCAGCTTCATTAGCAGCTACCATCAGTCATGATATCCTTCTGAATTGCCACACTGGGATGGGGTTTGGAAGTACTATTCCACAGTGGCTCCATTCTTTCTTGGAGGGTCACTCTCAGGGTGTCATACTAGGAGATTCCTCCTTGACTTCTTGGCCATTGGACTATGTTGTCCCTCAGGGTTCAGTCTTGATCCTCATGCTATTTTACATCTACATGAAACTGCTGGGAGAGACTGCCAGCAGTTTTGTGGATAGGTGTCACCAGTATGCTGATGATACCAATCTCTGTTACTTCTTTCCATCTAATCTGAAGGAAACTGTTCCTGTGGGTGAACTGGTATCTGGCAGTTGTAATGGACTGGATGAGGGCAAACAAACTGAAGCTCAATCCAGACAAAACAGAAATGCTCCTGGGTAGTTGAAAGACTGATCTGGGAATAGGAATTCAACCTGTGTTAGATGGGGCTGTGCTTCCCCAAAAACACAGGCTTTCAGTTTGGGATTATTCCTAGATTCAGCTCTGAGCCTGGAGGCCCAGGTTTCAGCACTGATAGGGAGTGCTTTAGCACAGTTAAAGCTAGAGCCCCAACTGTGCCGGTTCCTGAAGAAGTCAGATCTGGACATGGTGGTACATGCCTTTGTTACATCCTGTTTGGATTACTCTAATGCACTCTATGAGGGGCTGCCTTTGAAAAGTGCTCAGAAATTACAGTTAGCCCAAAAAGCTGTAGCCAGATTGTTAACTGAAGCTGGCTACAGGGAGTACACAACTCTCTTGTTGCAACACCTCCACTGGCTGTCATTCTGTTTCTGGGGACAATTCAAAGAGTTCATTTTGACTTATAAGGTTCTACAAAGCCCAGCTTGGACCTAGGTTATTTGAAGGACCGTTTCTCCCTTTATGAACCCATTACAGCCCTAACATTTTCTGGAGAGGCCTTTCTCTCTGTCCTACTACCCTATCATGTACATTTGGAGAGAACAATGGAGAGGGCCTTCTCAGTGGCAGAAACCAGGATGGCCCTTCAGGATGACTCCTTCTGATGGCAGGTTAAAACATTTTATAAACTGATAGGTTTGTATTTTACTGCTCTGTAGTTTTGTTTTTAAAATTGGTATGGTTTTTAATGCCTTTTATTGTATCTAATACATTTAATATTTAATGTTTTTAACTCTATAAATTGTTTAATTGTTTTTAAAATGTTATATTTAGACTTTTATGTATGTTTTAATTCCTACTGTTTTAATGTTGTTAGCCTCTGTGAGTTCCTTTGTTGGGAGAAATACATAAATAAATAAATGAAATCAAATATAGAGGGTGTACTAGGTGAAAGAACTCAAAGAAAGCCAACTAATGAGTGTTACCTAGTGAATGGCAGAATGTAGAGTCTTCAATGCAGTCTATCTTGAATGGTGGCAAATCCCTTTCCTCTACGTATGCCAAAAAAAAAAAAAAATCAGGACTACAGCAGAGGATAATGGTTAAATGGTTAGAGATTGTATTGAGTCCTGATAAGATCAGCTCCATTCTTGAAGGTTACTTTAGAAAACAGTGTGTACTAAGGGAGGCGGGGGGGGGGCGCCCCAGGTGGCATGTTTTTGGGGGCAGCGTTGGGCCATGCTCCACATGCTGGCAGATGTCCAGCAACTAGATGGGCACTGGAGTCTGCCAGAGAGTTCTACTGGAGGAGTATGTCCTATCCCCCCTCTCTTCCCCTCGCTCTTTCCCTCCCAATCTGGAGTCAAAGCTGTTTCCAGCCAAAGCAGCAGACCTGACACCCAGACCTCTGGGTCAGGCAGAGAAGGAGGGAGGGAGAAAAGGAGGAGAGGAGAGCCCCCAAGGAGGTGGGGAGAGGCGCCTGCCTTCCCCTCCACCCCACCTCTGAGACTGGGGATGAGCCCAGCCCAGCCAACCCTCTGAGGAGGAAGAGGGGGAGAGAGAGAGATGGTGCTCGCTCACCTCAGGAATGCTAGCATATCTCTGAGCACATGCAGAGTGCCCCTTCTGAGTGCAAACGCCAAGAGCCCAATCACCCAATGCAGTTTTTATTTGGTATTTTGGATTGGTACTCCCACCCCTGAGGGGTAGCAAACTCGGGGACCATCCCCAAGCAGCAAATTCAGGGATTGCCCCTGAGCAGCAGACTGAGGGACTACCCCTGGGTGGCAAAAGCTCTAGCTACGCCATTGTTAAAAAATCAGGAAAAAAGCAGGTATTCACCCAAGGTACATCTTCATAGTAATGTCTGCTTTGACCTTGAATTAACATAATCGGAATGTTGAACTTTAAGAAGTAGGAGTAAATCCTATAGGGGGTCCCTGGCAAAGTGCCCTCTGAGAGTTCCTTTCTGGTTTGGTGGAGTGACTGGGCTTAACTGGCAGTGACTGGTGATAGCGGGCAGTTTACTCCAAACAGTGCATCGAGCAACAACAGCCTAGTCATTCTTGTTCACATTTTCATTTCTCTACAGTGCCCTTAGCATCACATCACTCCAAAGCATTGCGGAAAAGTGAAATGGAGACCAGGCCCACCTGCGTGGCACTGTTTGAAACACTAGGCCAAGAAGAAAAACATAACAGAAACAGCTTTCTTAGGGCATTAGCGCCACAGCAACTGCTCTAAACAACCCAAATGCTGACGCCAGCCCTGAAATCACATCTTGATAAAAATTTCTAGAGCAGTGATGCTACGTTTATACCTTACCACAATGATTGGATTATTGATTGTAATAATTGTAATTAAAAAATTTTAAATTACCCCAAGAATGTGTATTGGATTGAACAGGAAAGAGTTTAGAATATAAGAAAAAAGAAGGGGTTTGCAAGGACAGATCCATGATGCATGTGCAGACTGTTGTTGTTTTTTCTTGCAAAAAAAAAACAACAGCAGAGGACTCCAAATGCAACCATATCGATGATGTATGGGAATGGAAAGTCTAAACTTTTCCTCCTTGTCTGTATCACTTTATCTGTATTTTTCTTTTGGCAGGGAAATTATCTGTATTTTGTTTTTGGCAGGGAAATTGGGGAGGAGGGGATGTGGAAAAAAATACCTTGTCTATTGGCACCATTGCTCTAATCACCAACTCTCCAACTGTGAACTTGGTAGAGACAATGTTGATTAATCCTTTGTCATCCCACTTTTTCAGCTGCTTCTAAAATGTCTCAATTTCTTTTTCTCCCCCCTTTCCCCCTTTGTCTTCAGGCTTGCTTCATTTGCTGCAAACTGAGTTCAGAATGAAAATGTAGTTTGCATTCAATTAACTGAGCAAAAGAGAGGAGAAGAGGAGGTGGAATCTTGCCCTTCTCAGCAAGCTCAAATCAGACTGCTGCAGCTTCTCCTAGCTTGTGTATCCTTCCTCATTAATAACCTTTGCCATCTTGACCACATTCTTATGTTGCTTGGCCACAGACATCTCAGTTTTCATGCACAAAATGTTACAGGGTATGTAGTCAGGCTTAGGGCTTCTAAGCCCATTTTAAAGCTTAAAAAAAACCCAACAGGGTGGTGGCTGTTCAGTGCAGGTGGAAATCCACTGGTATTAAACATTTCAAGCTCTCACTGACTTAAAATCAGCTGATCACATATTCTGCTATTTGTGACCAATGAATTGCTTAGCCTTTGTGTAGATCCATTTTTTTGCTAGTGGTCTTCCTGGAGCTGTATAATTTGCTGACAAGAAGCTGTGTTCAGTCCTGGATAATCCACAGTCATATTGGTTGAAATTATGTTTAAATTCTGGGTCACCATGGCCAAGGTTTTGCTTGTGAAAGCAGTGTAGCTGATGCAGGCTGCTGCTTTGTGGCCTTGATCTTTCCTTCCTTCTTTCCATCAAAAGTCTCATAGCCCTACTGATTTACTTATTTATAGACTGCATAGTTTTGACTCTAGGACAGCCACATGAAAAAGGGCAAGGTGCCTGTATATTTAATTGTATATGGAAAATGGTGTAGTCAGCAAATATAATTTTATTGGTATGACATATAAATTACACACTGCTATGGCTGCAATGCCATGCTGGCAAGAGAGGACTGGCTGAACATGTGAATGCAAAAGTAGGTCAGATAGAATCTCAGGGCGCAGCCAGGTCATAGTCAGGGAAGCTCTAGTGATAATGGATTTGCAAATGTCCCTCAATGACTTGACCTTTAGAAATGATAGCACCCAAAACTGCCTTCACAGAGTGACAGATTGTTTTTGACCTTCTTCCTCTGTCCACTGAACCTCCCTTATTGTCCCCCCACCTGTTACACCATTAAAGAGTTATCACAATTCCCATAAGTCTTTTGTCACCTAATGCTAAGGCCATTAGCTCATTCTGGACCCCATTGTTTATTCTGCCAGAGAGCCATTAGCACCTTCCCCCTGAGGGTGGAAACAAGATATTTAAACCCTGGCTCTGAGCCAGATAGCTTGTAGTACCCTGGACTTAGGCTGTTACTCTGCTGTTCCAATTCCTGTTTTTGTACTACCCTCAGACACTTAGGCTGAGTTACGTCACTTCATCTCTTCTCTCCAGATAGGTAAATATCACTCACTTCTCCCTGACTTCTTGCTATCCAATTTCTCTTCCTTTTTCGTTCAGTTAGCCATGCATGAGTGCAAGACTGTGGATCTTACGTGCATGAGATTGTTAACTTCCTCCCATAAAACAAATATTCTTTGAATCTCTGGCTGGTGTTCCTGCGTTAGTACCAGTATACACAGGTGTAAAAGATCCTGCTAGGTTACTCTGCCCCCTGCAGCTTTCCTCCTTGAAAGAATATTCCTCACTAATTAACAGAGCCACTGCCATTGCGGGTGGATCTCTAAGTAACCCATTTTTGGGGTAATAAAATACCCTCTGTGATTGCCTTAATAGACCTAGCCTACAATCTTACAATAGCGTAATTGTGGACCAAAAATTACAACAGGTTAACTCTCTTGTGAAAGTTTTTGTAGAAGATCATAATTTTATCCAGGTGTGATACACTCAGTTTAGCCATATGCTTATCTACAGAAATTTAAGCTGTTACAGAAATGTTTTTCTGTATTGGCCAAAATAGGAACCAAGTGTCACTCATGTCTTATCAGAGCTTGGAAAAGTCACTGTTTGGGGCCATAGGTCTCAAAATCTCCCAGGCAGCATGATATGTGGACATACTAGCTGGAGGAATTTGGGAGATGTAGCTCCAAAATGTAATTTTTCCAAGCTCTGCTCCTTGGCAACTTGCAAGGAGAAAAGGATGCTTGCAACTTTAAAGCAGATGCAATAAATGAAAATCAGTTTATATAGCATACAGTACATGAAAGAGTTAACTGTAGAGTTTGTCTGTTCCAAGGTGTTGCTAAGAAACACTGTTGAGGTTTATCCAATGAAAAGCACTAGTGATGACGTAATATTGCTTTGTGTTTTCTATCTTGCTAGTCCTTACTGGATCTCCTTATTGGAGATTTGATAGGCTGCAGTACTCTGGAAAAGTACTCCGATAGGCTGCAGTACTCTGTTCACTTCTAAGACAACGGCTTCATCTTTCGTTCTGTCTTAAAATTTAGATCCTATTCTAACTTTGTCGAAATTTACCTGACAATTCAACTCTCCCCAATCCTGCAGCAACTTAAAAGACATATTATGAATAGCTGTACAACCAAATCATCATCTTCTTTTTTATGTGGCCAAAATGCATTTTGAGCACTTGTTATGAGCTGCATAAAACAGTATTTTCCTATCTGGGAACTGAAAAGCAATTGCAAGATGTTGGCTATTTAACATTTTGTCTATAAATGTATAGTGAATGTTCTGAATAGCTATAACTTTTTTTGCAATATGATTTGATATTCTGCTTTTGATTGTTATGTTATCAAACCCTAACTGGCTTTGAGTTAGGCTAAAGTCTAACTTTGAGTTAAGTAGTCTCATAGAAGGGATCCTAAATATAGTCAGCCATCCACATTTGTAGGTTTGACTTTCATGGCTTTATTTGTGAATTTCTTCAATGTCTGCCTCAGACATTGCCCACCTCAGGCACTTCTTTTCCATGCAAAGCTTCCCTCTTGGCGACTCCAATTAGGCAGTGCCTGCCTGGCTAAGCACGGCTTGCAGCCCAATTTCTCCCCACCAGAAATCCTCTCCTGATGTCCTCCCACATACTCAAAGAAGGAGATGTGCAGGAGAGAAGAAATATAGGACCACCATGCCAATCCATACCCTTTCCCCCTTCGTTTCCTGTCCTGGTTCAGACACTGAGTGCCCACCATGCCTCAGTTCCCTTCCCACAAACACGCAAACACATTTTGGTATTTATGATTCTTTCACTTTTTCAGAGTTCCTGTGGTTCTATCCCTAGTGAATGTGGAGGGCCAACTCTATTTATTATAAAAAGTGTTAATTTTAGACAGATCAAAGGAAGGCCATTTTCTGCATGAACACTTGGACTGCAAGAAGTGAGATTTCCTTCTGAACATATTTGCATAGAATTGCACTGTTAATACCATAATTCTATATTTATAATCAGGTTTGCCATGGGAATATTAAGGATAATACATAAACTCTAGAATAAGTACTGGAATAATTATGTTTTTGTTATTGAACTATACTTGTTCAGGTCAATGAAAGTGTAAGCCATGGGCACAAAATATTGAACATCCAATAGAGTTGGATACATGGGCAAGGGCATGGAAAACAGACATAAAATTTACACCAAGTTTAAATTTAAGAGAAAACTTTTATAGAATGCTGCATAGATGGTATATGACACCTGAAAGATTGCAGAAAATAACTAAAAATGGAAATGAAAGATATAGGAAATGTGATGAAAAGGTGGGGTTATTCTTTCATATGTGGTGGACCTGTAAGACAGCAAGGAAATTTTGGAAAGAAATACATGATGAAATTCAAAGAATATACAATTTAAATTTTGAAATGAGCCAGAGTTTATTTGTTAAATATGTTGGGACAACAAAGAGAGATAAGATGTCATCAGAAGACATTGTTATATTTGATAACTGCTGCAGGATTGACATATGCACAATATTGGAAAGAAAGGAACCATGTTGATATAAAAGAATGGAAATTAAATGTTCTGGATATGATAGAGATAGAAAAGTTAACATTTTCATTGAAAAGTAAGTCTATCTAGAACTTTGAAAGGGAATGGAGAGAAGTCTTAAATTGGATAAAGATATGGTAATAAGAAAAGGAAAAAAATAAAGCAAGATTGTATATAATGCAAGGCAACAATGTAATAAGGCAATGTAACAATGAAAGATGTAACAATGTAAGATTACCTTTTGAAGAGAAACTATGTATGAATGGAATGTAAATAAGCAGACTCAACTGGAAAAAAAGAAAAAAGCTTGGAAGTAGGGAACAAGGGGTTTTTCATTTTCACTTTAAACTTTAATAAAAATATTTCTAAAAAAAAAGTGTAAGCCAAGTTCAACTTAAAATCACAAGAAGTTGATTCTCGATCTTTGGTCCTCTAGATTGTTTTCCACTTCAGCTCTCAGAAGCAGTAAGGACAATTGTCAGAGATAGGGGGACTTGAAGTCTAAAAGACCACAGGATGAGAACTATTGTTTTAGAATCAACTCACTTTCAGCTAGCATTTGTACAGGATATTATCATATGTAACTATAGTAGTGTGTATGATATTGTATGATATGATATGCATGATAATGACTGTACAGTCATTAAGCAGTGACTGAAGAGGATCCAGAAAGCTTTTCTCTACAAATGTGCTAGTTTTTGAAAGGCTGCTGTTAGAAACAGTAGAGAAGATGCAGTGAGTTGAAAATATGGTTGCCAGGGTGCTGGCAGAAGAGAGATAGAATGCAATAGAGTTGACAAATCAGGAACATACTAGGCCTTGAGATTTCAGGGCTCAAACCTGAGATCTAGTGAAGGCACCTGGTGGTTCTGATGTTGTGACTTTTTTGGGGGGAGTGTTGTGTGTGATCCCTTTCTAAACTTGTCTTGGGACCCCTCACCACCAGAAATGGGTTCTGAATCTGTTGCAGCTTCCGCTAGAGTGTAGTGGAGCTTTTAGTGTGACAAGTGATGGCCATCTTTGTTATACAAACTTGCTCTTTGGGGGGGAGTGTCCTATCTCTCTGAGCTGGTCTCAGCACCCCTAGTGGAGAAAGAGAGGTTTCCAAACTGGCAGAATATTTTGCGGGGGTGGGTGGGGAATGTCCTTCATTCTGAGTTTTTTGGGGGTTGGAAGTTTCTCAAAAGAGATCTTACTCCCTCTCTAAAACTCCTAGGTTCCTTGAGTTTTAAATCTAGCCATGTTGGCCCTGGGTATATGCCCTCTTGTTATAACTCTCCGCTTTACTTATATACCTGCAAAGTAAACACTACTGTCTTTTTATCTTGCTGCTTTCCAGGTTTGCTACCAGACAGGACTTAGAACCTTCCATGATCATACTTTGCACAGCTTCTACATTTGTGTATAGCTAGATAAATAATGTGTGCTCTGTATGTTTTCAAAATTGTTGACAGACATACGGGAGCAGAAACATGCTCCTACTGAATGAAGCTGAGTGCATAGATAGATCATGTTCTATCTTAAAATGAGCACTTGTGTGAGGAAAACAAAAGCATCAAGTCCTGTAAAAAGCTGACAAAAAATTGCTGTGGAAATAGAACATGCATCTATCTCCCTGCCATTCATTAGTCAGGTTGGAAGGTGAGGAAACACAGACCAATCATCAGTATTCAAAATTATACCATTCTCCCCGACCCCTGGATAGGGTGCAGCATGCTTTATTATTGCCGCTTCAAAACTAAAATACCAGTACATACAAAATCACATTGCTGAAAGAAAGCCATTCAGATTCTTCTCAAAGACACATCCAAGTAAAGGAGATGGCCCTGCAGTACCATGTGCACATGGAAACCTATTCCTGCCAGTCAAGGGTGGTGAGTTGTGTGTAGACGTAGCACCCAACCTACTTCAAAGCAGAACAAAATGCCTTCTGTTTGTGAAATAAAATTACTGCTGCAAGAATTAAAAAACCTGCAGTGAACTGGAAACCAAACTCTTTATGTCAAGAATGGAGGGACAAGCACAGAGAGGGGTCACACAATGCCCCAAAATATACACTTGTGCAAAAAAAAAAAGGGGGGGAAAAGCTACCATTTCCAAAAAATAAAATAAATTCTGCAATGGCAGCAAGGAAAACAGTTGCTCTTGCTCATAGATCATAGAATCTTGGAACTGGAAGAGACCACAAGGGCCATCAAGTGTAACCCCCTGCCAGACAGGAATACAACATCAAAGCATTCCCAACAGATAACCATCCTACCTCTGTTTAAAAACTTTTAAAGATGGTAGACTGTGCGTGGAGGAGGGATCACACTTTAACCCAAAATGCAAGTTGTGCAACAAGAAGACCAAAAAGCTGAGATGGTTCACACTTGTAAAAATGGTTGCCATTTGAATGGTGAAGCATTCTCTGTGAGTGGTGGTCAAAGGAGTTCGGATGATCACAGAGAGGGCTGGCATTCACCTCAAAATGAACATTTCCATGAAAAATATCCACCCTATGGAAGAACACACAAAAGGACCTGGTCTATCCAGGAACAGGCCACAGAGAGAGAAAGGACAGAAGGTCCTGGGAACCTGTGAGGGTGGAATGGGGAGATGCAACATCTGTGTAAGAGCAAGGGACCTAGGGAGGCTCATACACCTGATACTGCATGGGTGACATATTTGAAGCCCATTCCTAATGGTTAGGGTCCACTCGATTGAAAAGCAAATTCCTAGTGGTGAAGGGTTCCAAAACAAGTTCAGAGAGTGGTCACACCTTACCCCCGCCCCCTGCAAAAAAAAAAGCTTGCCCAACAATGACCACCACTTATCACACTGAAAGCACCATCACACCCTTGGGAAAGCCCTGACAGAGTCAAAACTCATTTCTAGTGGTTGGGGGTCACAAGACAAGTTTAGGGAGGTATCACACCCTACTCCAAAAAGCAAGTTTGTGCAAGAAAGATGGCCACCACCTGTCACACTAAAAGCACTGCCACACCTTCAGGGAAGCTCTGAAAGACTCGGAATCTGTTCCTAGTGGTTGGGGGTCTTGAGATGAATTCAGAGAGTGGCCATACCCTAACCTGAAAACCAAGTTTTGTGCAACAAAGATGGCTGCCCTCTTGGGGGGATTTGGAGTTCAGGAAGATGGCTGTAATGTGTCCCACAGATTAATAGGGGATCCTCAGGGAATCCCCATAATTCTCAGAACCTAGGGGAGACCAAGAGTGGTACCCCAAAGAGAGTCCCCCAAAATTCCTTCAAAGGGGACCCCAAATCAGAGGAGTGGGACTAAAAGGGTACCCCTACAAAGGGGGTAGGGCCACCTGCTACTTTTCATTTGATGAAAACTATATACCTAATACTACTGCCACATGTTCCAGGGGAGATAGAAGGAGGCAGAGAACAAGAGACAGAAATGAAATCAATAATTAAAAGAGGAAGAAATCAAAAGGCTAAGCAGAACTGAAGGGTGAAAAATGTAGCACACTTTTTGCTAACAGAGAAACAACCCATACGTCCCTCTGGTTAAGAAAGGCTATTTTACTTTAACCATCCAAGGTAAAGTGAGAAAGGTGGAACAACTCTGGCAAATTAAGAATAATATAAGAAAAGTCACAAGGTAGTAATCTTCTATGTATACCATACTAAATGGCTTGTGAGTCACCTCAGTATTTTCTCTTGCGGATAGCTCCCTCCCACTGAGTCCTAGTACTGGCTGCTTTTTGAGAAAACTTTGAAGAGGGAACCACTCTGAAGCACTCTTACCCTGAGATTCCTATCCTTGCTCTGAAGCCCAGGAGACAGAGGTCTTGAGATTAGGTCTTGAGATCTGGGAATTGTAATACACACATACTGCTTTTTATTCCTGTCCTGTTGCACTGGTTAACAGTTAGCATGGCCTCACATGAAGATGTGATCACTTTTAAACCCCTAAATAATTTTGATCTAGAATTTCAGAAACTGCTTATGCTGTTTTAACTTGCCTGAGCCTGGTACAGTATTAAACCAAGATCTGATTGGTAGAGAATGAAAAGCAAAGTTGGGGGCTCCATGAACGTGGAACTCATTTCTCAAGGGAATTTTGCCCTTTTTGTTATTTTTAGGTGTGATGCTTAAGAAGACCTAACTGATTTGTTTTATTGGAGTCCTATTTTACATTAATGTTTCATTTGAAGTTTCATATCATAAGCCATTTGTGAAGACTTTTTGCTTTGAAATGGGAGACAAATGTACCTTATAAATCAATACTGTATAACTATTGAGCAATTTGGGGCTAGCAGTAACCAATTATGATTGTAAATTCCTCTCCCATCAATCAGTGCAGTTTATCAAATCATCAAGGAATGCTTATGTAGTCATTTTAGATATGTGGCCAACATGAATAAAATTAACATCTTCCCCTTACACAATTGTTCTTCTGCTCTTTTCTCTATTTTCTGCCCATTTTTCCCCATGGAGAGGTTACTCAAGTTTGTCTATTCGTTCAAAAGCTATGGAGTCCTATTGTATGTTATACCAGTGGTTGTTAACCTTTTCAGTAGTGGGGACCCCCTGTAAATATAATTTGTTTCAGGGGGGCAAGACTTAACTCAGGATCTAAATATTTAGATTTAAACATTTAGATATTCAAGTACTGTATTTGTCTATTTAATAAAGGCTTCTGGAGACTAGAATTCAACTCCCCACTCAGACACTAGGCAACCTTGGGGAAGTCACATTCTCTCAGCCTCAGAAGAAGGCAAAAGCAACCCCCCTCTTGCTTTACAAATCTTGCTTTACCCCCCCCCCGTGATAGGTTCACCTTGGGGTTGCCCTAAGTCAGAAGTGACTTGAAGGCACACAACAACAAAATGCTGCTGACAGGGAGCAGTTATTTCTACCCATCATGTCTCTCCCTTCTGAAAACTGATTTATTGTGATCCTCAGGCAAACCTATCACAGGGGTTTTGGCAAAATTTGTTGTTACTTTTGCCCTTCTCTGTGGCTGAGAGAATGTGACTTGCCTGAGGTCACTCAGTGGATTTCCATGACTGAGTAGGGTTCAAACCCTGGTCTCCAGAGTATTACATGCCTGCTGCCATATCCCTTTCGTCAGGGACTTGACAGCAGGTGCGGTGCAGGCACTGAAACTGCTCCCTTCTTTGCAAAGGGAAAGAACAGTTTGGGTGCGCGCACACACCTACTACTGAGTCCCTCAGTGCCCTCACCCCCTGCTGCTGCATCTTTGATTAAAGGGACATGGCAGCAGGTATGTGTGTGCGCCCAAATTGCTCACTTGCCTGCAAATGAAGGAGCTGTTTCAGCATCCGCAGCCCCCTACTGCCACATTCCTGTTCCTGCTGCTGCTGTTGGTGTCCAGCAGCAGGACTTTGTGGACCCCCTGTGATGCCTCCATGGACCCCAACTTAAGAACCGCTTCCATAAACAAATGCCACAACATTTTTAAAAAGTCTTTAAGGTGTGACAAGACTCTTTGTTTTTATTTGCACTTTACTTCTCTATTTCTCCCTCCAGCACTCAAGTTTATGAATAGTTCAAAGAATACCCACAAGAAAGCATGAGTCTTAGCATGTGGGAAAGTCCTAAATCCAGAACTGTGGTAACACATGCCATGTTCATTATCATTCCATTTTTTTTTTTGGTCTCCCAGCATCCTAGTTCCAACAGTCAAACCTCTGTATCATGCTGACTCACACCATGCTGGCTTTCCTTCTTTTACAAACTAATAAACAAATTAATACTCAGTGTTCTAAGAGAATGCATTTACATATGCTACAACTGATTTTTACCTGGCACTTCCTTTTCCATTTAGACTTTACAATTTATAGCTCCTGTTTCCTTATCCTGTTTCTTCCTGTTGCTTGTTCCTTATTAGTAGCACTCAAGCAGAACGGGCCAGAGAAAGGGTAGCTGCAAACTGAAATTTGCTAGGAAAAAGAAATCTACTGTGTTGAAACTTTTACATTGTTCCTCTTGGAAGATTTTAATTTTTAGAGACATAAAATGATAACTCATACAGAGACAATGGGCTTGCTTTTTTTGGTTCCTTTTTTAAATTCTCTAATTGTAAAGTGGCTTATTAAAAACTATATACTTGCTTATATCACTCCCATTATTTGGGGGGAAGTCTGAATTAGATTTCAGTCCTAATTCACTCAAAACTGGCTTATTCAGTGAGAGCTATCTTATTTGCATGTAGGGAGACCCTGAGTATATAGAATCTGAGATTTTCTCTGTATAAAGCAAAATTTTGATAGGACTTGCTTGGAGGCATAGATTACAACCTAAACCTTGTACGCTTGCCAATCAATTGAATAGGGGAAATATTGTAAAAGGAATAAGATTTATAATGGAAAATAAAATAAAGCCAATTGATCAAAAAAATCTGAGTAGAAATAAGAAGCAAAATGTACAGAAGTCATGTATGTTCTGATAAGGAGAGCCAGCATGGTGTAGTTGTTTGAGTGCTAAACTAGGACTCTTGAGAGATCATGGTTCAAATTCAGCCATGGAAGTCCACTGGGTGACCTTGGACTGGTCACACTCTCTCTGCCTAAGAGGAAGTCAATGACAATCTGCCTCTGAGCAAATCTTGCAAAAAAAAAGGGGGGGGAAGGGGTCAGAGTCTCCTTAGGGTTGTCATAAGTCAGAAATGACTTGAAGGTACACAGCAACAACAAGATTCTGATAAACCAAAAGATATGAAAGGGAAGAAGCCATAGTTCAGTGGCAGAGCACGTGCTTCAAATGCAGAACATCCCAGGCTCAATCCTTGGTGTTTCCACATGAGTCTAGAAACCTGCCTGAAACCCCAAAGAGATTATACTAGTCAGTGTTGACAGTCCTAGGAGTCTGACTCAGTGTAAGTCAACTTCCTATTTAAAAAATAATAATCTATGAGAATGTCTTTCAGTACCTTGCTTCAGTACATAACTGCCAGCCTTCCAGAATGCCAAACCGATAAGGATTTTGACGTCAGGGTGCTGGTATCTCAATATCAACATTGCTCAATACCTTCCAGGTATTGAGAAAAGGATACTTTTATAATATGATACCGCAAGGCAAAAATCACATAGCCTTATGGATTTTTATTTTTCTAATCCTTATCATCTTTCACACAACTTCTTACAGAGCGTTCATCATTCAATTCCTTTTTTTTGCACGGCAGAAATCCGTTTCAAAACTCTATTTGGCCCCTCCCGAAACTGCAAACCCCAGGATTCCAGAGGATGTTGAAAGTGGAATCATCGCGCTATAACAGGCCAGTGCGGAAATGGCCTGAGACTGTTACTGAATGAAAGCGGCAGCGTCTTCCCGAGGATCCCAAGGAACAGTGTCTCCTTTCCTAGGCAATATTAACATTAAAATGCCACCCTAAACAATGTGAAAACATTCTGTTGAACAGGGAAGGCTTCGTATACGGCCGGCCCCTCCCGAAACTGCAAACCCCAGGATTCCAGAGGATGTTGAAAGTGGAATCATCGCGCTATAACAGCCTAGTGCGGAAATGGCCATAGAATAAAACAAACCTAGGTGTTTCGTTGGTCTGGGACTCGGAAATCTATGGTCGTTTCCGCACGAGCCTGTTACAGCGCGATGTTTCCGCACGAGCCTGTTATAGCGGAACTGCAAACCCCAGGATTCCAGAGGAGGGTGAAAGTGGAATCATCGCGCTATAACAGGCTCGTGCGGAAATGGCCTATATTCGGGTCCCCACTGAGGTATGCAGTTCGTAAGAGGAGGCTTGTCTCGCTCTTTCTGTTTCTGACAGGATTTTTGTGAGGCGAGCTTGTCTTGCTCTTTCTGTTTCTGACAGGATTTTTGTGAGGCGAAGCAAGGTGCCTCTGGCTCCCTGGAGAAAAGCCGAGCTCTCCACACAACATAACAGCAGCAGCCACACCAACAGGGGGACCGCCACACAATTGTGTGGTGGGTTTGCAGCGAGGGCTGTACTTTTGCAAAAACGGCCAGAAGTCCAAAGGGCGCGAAGGAAAGCTATTAAAAAGCCGCCTACTTTTTAAAAACCAGCCTTCAGAGAGGAGGCCGCTCCTTCCAACCCAGCTCCCCGCAGGACTTCCCTTTGCTCCTTCGGGCTCTACTTCTCCGCTCCCTCCCCGGGGCGGACGGAAGGGTGGGCGGGCGGGCGGGCAAGGAGACGCCGCTGGTTCAGCCCAGCCCGCCTTGGGGGTGGGACTCGGGCGGAGCTGTGCGGCTCCTCCCTGCCCGGCGACGGGGGAGAGTTTCCGAGCGCGCCGGAGGGCGGAGGTCGCCTCCTCTGAGGGGAAACCAGAGCGGCGGTGGGCTGGCGGGGGGAGCTGCGAGGAGACAAAGCTCCGAGGGGGGAAGGGGCCGGGGGGGGGTCTGAGCGCAGGCCGGGCGCGGGGGGAGCCGAGCAGGGCGCGCGGGCCGGGCGGCTTCTCGCAACAGGTTCCCAGGGAGGCGAGGAAGGCCGCTCCACCTCCCCAGGCCCCGGCCATTGGCGTCTTCCTCGGTCCCGGAGGGCAGAAAGCTGTCCAAGCCGCCTCAATGCGGTTCGGGGCCAAGATGATGCCGGTAAGTGTGTGTTTGTGTGTGTGTGTGTGTGAGAGAGCGCGAGGGAGCGCGCTAAGCGAGAGGGACGGAGTGGCGGCGGCTGTGATGGTGGTCGCCTCAGGAGGGACGAGGTCAGACGGGGGGGGGAGTCGAGGCAAAGGGCTTGGTCTTTGTCGTCGTGGGGTATTTACGCTTTTTGTGGGTGTAGCACAGAGAAGGCTGGCTAATACAGCCTCCTCGCCCCCCCCCGGCAACTTCCCTGAGAGGAAGCAGCTGAGGTGGGGGAGTTGGGAAGAGGGGCTCTGTGGTTGAAATGTAAAGCCGTAAGTCGGTTGCGTATGTTCTTCCTCCCTGGCAACAGTTGGTGCTCCTTTGAGGGGGGGGAATGGCTGGCCAGCCCACCTCCAGGGGTCTAAGATGGGGCAGCTCAGGCTGGGGAGGGGGGGACAGGAGGATCAGTCCGGGCCAGCTGCCCTGTTCATGCGACAGAGCCTGTTCACAAAATGGGGGACTGAACTGTTAGCCCCTTGATTACGCTTCTCGTTGCCTGCCTCGTTGGTTGGGATGTCTCCCTTTCCCCAGGAGCGTTTCCTATCGGTCAGGCAAACTTCCACAGACTCCCTTCTGTAAAATGGAGGCACAATTAACTTCTTCTTGTAGTTAATTCGGTAAGAGCGATTGGTTATAGGCCATTTCCGCACGAGGCTGTTAGAGCGCGATGATTCCACTTTCAGCCTCCTCTGGAATCCTGGGGTTTGCAGTTTCGGGAGGGGCCGGTCGGCCCCTCCCGAAACTGCAAACCCCAGGATTCCAGAGGAGGCTGAAAGTGGAATCATCGCGCTTTAACAGCCTCGTGCGGAAATGGCCATAAAGGCTAATACTGTAGTAGAAAAACACAGATACCAACTAGGGTCGTCGTGCTCCGTAGGAAACTGAATTGTTGAATGAGGGATGGTGAGAAGGCATCGTTACTGAACAAAACATAATGGAAGATGAAGGTTGCTTTTCAAGCACTTAAAGGGATACTCGAGATGAAGCACTGCGAGGAAAGTTTAAAATGAAAAGTCTTGCTGTTTTTCTAGTGTGGTCTTTTTGTTCAATGAGACGACTTTGTTAAGTCTGTGTTATACTGTTCTAATTCTTTATCTTTTGGGGGGCACCAAAGTTGAGCTAAGAAGCCAACTGAGAATTCATTATTCCGCCAAGAAAGAATAGCCTTAATTTATTTTGACCTATGAACTTTCCTCAGAACATTCCCTCCTGTGTCCAAAACTGCTGCCTTCTCAAGAGTTACTTAAGTCTTCTGTAAATACTGAAGACATGAGCAAAAGCTTGTTGTTGTGCGCCATCACGGCATTTCCAACTTATGGTGACCTAACGTAAATCTATCCTGTGGTGCCTTTCTCTGAGGCAGAGGGAGTGTGACTTGCCCAGGGTCACTCTTTTTCCGTGGCTGAATGGGGATTTGAGCCCTGGTCTTCTAGGCCATTTCCGCACTAGCCTTTTATAGCGCGATGATTCCACTTTCAACATCCTCATCGCGCTATAACAGGCTAGTGCGGAAATGGCCCTAGTGTCCTAGTCCAACACTCAGACAGCTGCACCATACTGCTCTCATACAAAATGTGTAACTAGTTTCAAAATATTTCAGTGACTGAAATTCTTCTATCACATTAGGTTTCCTAAGAGCAATGTAAGGCTGGTGCTTTACACATTTAGCTGATAGAATATGGAAAATACTTGTTGGGAAATGATGTGTGAAGGCTTTGTGTCAGTGCAATGTGCATATTAAAGAGGGAATGTATTGAGAATCATTTATTGGTCTCTTGGGCCTACATAGACGGAACAAATTACTTTCAGATAGTAATTGATGAGTAATCCACACAAAATCCACTGATGAGTAATCCACACAAAAATGATAGTTTGCATAAGCGTCCTACTGTTTGTAGTGCCTCTTATGTTGCTGTTGATGACGAATAAAACAATAGTGTTGTGTGATATTTTAAAATACAGGAAGATTTTTGTTCCCCTTATTGCCTTGGTCAATTTAAAATTGCATGTAGCCATTTCAAAAACAAAAACAAAAGATCCTAGGCTTTTTTCTGGCAGAAAGTATATTATGTGCATGTGCATACCAGTGCTTCTCATAGTGTGTGCGTGTTAAAACAACTTTGTAATTGTTTTCATGCCCAAAGTTGTCTATTTTTGAAAAATCAGACTTTTTTAACACTCAAAAACTGCTAACTATGTTTTTGAGAAATGTAATTTCCCGTTCTTCTCCTTAATGCTTCTCAGAAATTAATACAACTGCCAGCCACTGACAGACTTCTGACTCTTTACTCTCTGTGTCTGCCTAATTCTGAACACTTTTTCAACACACAGCATATTTTAATTTGGGTGTTTTTTGGTAAAAGAGAGGTGACTTATACTGCTGTATGCTAGAATTGTAATTTAATTGCAGTTCTGTGGACCATTCACTTTTCTTACTTGTAGACACTGGGCTCTTTGTCTTGTTAGGGATAGAGCACATATCTACTATTCAAAGAAGTGAAAAGGAGCTTGGAATATAGCTGTGGTCCACTTCTGTTGAGTTCTTCTAGTACTAACACAATAATCTATTGTCTGTTGGATTTGTGATGTTCTATTTCTGTTGGTAAACTGATAATCTGGTGAAGAATTTTTTTCCCTAGAAGGAGATCATAGTCATACTTTCAAGATGCATTAAGAGCTTTTTAGTAGAAGAGTAATTTCACTTTGGAATATTCTTAATTTTTTATTTTTTAGATTGTTTCTCTGGATTGTTTAATTGCTCTTTTAAACAACTTATAGACATATATTGACTGATGTTTTTGTGTATTTTTAATCTGTATGGTTTAATAATTTGTAAACTTGAGTCTCATTACTGGGAAAAGGGTAAGATATCAATAAATATAACAACAACACCAACAACACAACAACACACATCCTGTGATTCTTCCATTGAGCATAGGTTAATGTACAAGACATTTTCTCCCCATTTTCTTTTCACAACAATGTTTTGAGTTAGGTAAGGATGAGAGAGTATGACTGCCTCATGGTAACCCATGGAGTCTCTTGGACTTGCACAGGGTAGAACCTGGTTCTGCAAGATTCCAATTGAACACTCTAATCACTGTACAACATCGGCATAGAAACAGGAAAGACGCTCTGTTTGACAAGAGATCTTTATTATCTCTTGCTTACATGACCTTGGGCAAGTCATACTCTCAGCCTCAGAGGAAGGCAAAGGCAACCTCCCTCTGAATAAATCTTGCCAAGATATGCCTAAAGGTCGCTATATCAGAGATTACTTTAAGGTACACAACAACAAAATATTTCATTGTTCCAGAGTTGCTAAAGACTTCCATAACTTATCAAAACAAAGATGTTTCTTCCTCTGAAATAAAAGAGCAGTAGTTTAGAATTGCCTGGTAGAATAAGTCAAAGGAAATATACACTATTAAAGTTGTTGTTATTGTTGTTGTGTGTTTTTAAGTAGTAAACCTACCATGACATTTTCTGGGGCTGAGAAAGTGTGACACACCCAAAGTCACCCGGTGGATTTCTGTGGCTGAACAGGGAATCAAACCCTGATCTCCAGGGCTGTAGTCCAACTCTCAAACCACTATACTATGTTGCCTCTCATGCTATTAAAATGGTTAATTTCAAATCAATTAATATAAAATGGTCAGACCTCTGAGAAAATTGGTGTACTTGGCAAAATGAATAAACAAAATGGTAATAAGGTGTTTGTTTGAAAGATTATTCCAGTTAAGCTAAGGAAACTTCAGCTTTCTTAAGTCCCCTTATTAGCTAATCTCTGGTCTGTCATGGAGCTTGCCCAAAATAATTAATTAAACATTATTAGCATGTGCTAACTATCTTCTGTATATATAGCCAAAGTGTACATACAACTGAGGACAGGGGTAAGTGTGGATTTTCTTATTTTCACTGATATTTGTAGAGAAACTGTTTAATCAGCTTTGCTAATTGGTAAGAATTGGTTCTGGTGAGAATTATGTCATGAAGTCATTATTTTGGTTATGTTCTTTTAGATACTGTCAGACGTATCTCAAATTGTTACATTCTACATATGTTTTATTAGTCATATTTTTATATATTTCTAATATATTTTTGTCATCGACTTACACAGTGGTAGCACAAAGCTGTGTAGCCTAACTGTGAGATACTGCTGGTGTGAAAAGAGCTTTCCATGCAGGAGAAGTCATTGAAGTTTTTATTGCAAAATAATCATTGTATGTTGTCCAGCTAGTTAAATGAAGGATTTTGCTTCAGCCTATGATTTAGATTTATATTCTTTTTCATTCTTGCAGCTCATATGTGATGTATTTCCTTTCCTAATAACCTCCCTGTGAGATGAGTTAGGCTAAGAGACAATGATCTTGACTCTGGCAAAGAGATTTGGTGCATGCTGTGCCATATTAGTTTTTGATTGAAATTAACTGCTTCGTTAATTTTTTTAAAAAATCTGATGGTTATATGTGGAAAGGACTTGTCTTGGTAAAAGAAATTGCTATTATCACATCTGATAATAATACACTGTATGGATGAAGGAAAGTATGGTATCTCAGTAAGTTTTATCTAAAGTTCTATAGAAAGCAAAATGGATGTCATCTTGTAAACAGTATACTAGTTTGTGGTCAACAAAGGACACCACAGTGGAAACTAAACAAGTTCTGCTCTAACAAGTAATGATATAAATCTTTTAATGAGGTAGTGCCTGTGGAGATAAAGAGTTAAAGTGGGTGATTAAGATTGTCTCACTCTTCCACATACTTTAGATGTGTGGGAGTGTGACTGCTGCATGGCAGTGGTGATAGGCTAAAATACTTTTTGAGAACCAGCATTTTTCTATTTACTTTTTTTTTAATTCCACGTATCCATGCAATCCATTTTCTAAAAATGCATAATTTTTTTTTTTTAAAGATATGATTTCACTTTGAATCTGACTATTCTTAGAGGCTGGAAATTACCGGTTTGCCCTTGTGTTTCAGCTAAAATTAAGCATGAGAAGCAGGCCTTAAGAAGCAGGAAAAATAGCCTATGTTGTTAGGTATCCAGAGCAGATTTGTATGAACTCCTTGGTGTTACATAGTTGGAACATCATCAAGCCCTAGGATTAGCTAGCTCAAAGCTGATAAAGACTGACTTTAATATAAATCTAAAGGTCTTCTTTTGTCAATGATTTCGGTCTTGCATTTTAAGCAGATCCATTTCTTTGGACTCCTTGGTAGTCTGTGATTATTGTCACAGGTGGGCATCAGATTAAATGCTAGAAATAATTAAACTTGTTTAGACCTATTAACATTTGTGAGAGATTGTTCAAACAACAAGAAATCAATGTTGCGGAGCTTTTAAGTATATGCAAATCATTCTGTAGTAGATGTGTCAATGTGTTTAAGGCATTATTGAGAGGAAACTCTTAGGAATGGATTTAATTTACACAAGGAAAGACTAAGAAATTTAGCATTGAAATGATTAATGTGCTTCAAGCGTTTTATTTTTAATAGAATGATCTTTTATGTATTTGTCTTTAAGATTTTAGAAACACTTTACATGCAGTGCAAAACCTCTGTGATTCTAGACCAGTAGTTCTTAAACCTGAGGTCCGGGGAGCTTTGGAGGTCTGCAAGGCCCTCACAGAGGGTCTGCAAAATCCTGCTGCTGGACACCAACAGCAGCAGCAGCAACAACAGGGACATGGCAGGGGAGGAGGGACTTTCAGGTGCTGGAATTGCTTTTTCATTTTCCTGATGAAAGGAATATGGTGGCAGGTGTGTGCGCATGCCCAGACCAGAGTTTGAATCCCCACTCAGCCATGGAAACTCACTGTTTACTGCAGGCAAGTCACATTCTCTCAGTTTCGGAGAAAAGCAAAGGTAACAAATCTTGCCTAGAAAAGTCTCATAATAGGCTTGCCCTAGGCTCACCATAAGTCAGTTTTCACATGAGGGAGACATCATGGCTGGAAAGAACCTCCCCCTGTTAGCAACATTTTGTTGTTGTGTGCCTTCAAGTCACTTCTGAGTTAGAACAACCTTCAAGTTGGCTAGAAATAACCTTAAATTTAAATATTTAAATCTTGAGTTAAGTCTTGGGGGTCCCCAGCAAAAAATTATATTTGCCTGGGGTCCTTGGTAAAGAAAATATTAAGATCCATGGAGCTAGACAGTTCTGGAAAATCCCTTGGCCAGGATCCAAAGTGGTGGTTCCATAGACAGATTTCCTTTTTTCAACAGCCTGGGAGGGGGTGGTGTGCTCTCACAGTTGCAAGCTCTAAAAGTGGCTCTGAAAGGCTGAAAAAGCCACCACAGTTGTTTCTTTGAGTGGCATAGAGACCTGCAGTAAGAAGGAGAGGGGGATATATTCCATTGCCCTGGTGGTCCAGTGGCAGTGTGACTTTTATTCTAGGCCACTGTCAGCACACTTAGGTTGTCTTAGACTATCTTCAGGATGGCTGTAGCTAAATAGATTCTTCTGAAGTTTTAAATAACGACTTTTACGTATTTTCCAAATGGAAAGTGTATGCAATGAAGGAACTCTTGGCTATTTTATTCCCATTATTTGCAATTGTGATTTCAAAATAGTACATTCTGCTGTAGTTTTTTAGAGCAATGAATGAACATTTTTACCAGTAAAATTTAAAAACAAACACGTGCAACATATTAATAATCTTATAGATACCCTTCACAGAATGCTGTAAAATCTGAAATAAAAATTTCAAGGAAGGATTAGATGAGTGAGTATTACATTATTGAGGTTTGCTTGTATGATGAGTAGAAATGCATAATATTTCTGAATATAACACTTGCATCTTACCATCAGATGTGAAGAAAAAGATTGTCCTTACTACCTTGACTAATCTGTAAACTTTTCATCTTTCAGCAATGGGAAAGAAAGATGTTCGTTTGTCTGAGATATGTTTTGGAAATTCTAATAACATTAGGTAACAAGTAAAACAATGTTTCTGTACCTAACAATAAGTTCAATCTTTATATTTAAGTGGTAGCCATAGGTTACCAGTAATTGAATGTCGTTGAGAATATGGGATTCTGTGTAATTCTCAGTGCTTTTCTGAGTGCACAGACTTTTTATCAGTTTGTCTGTGTCAAAGGAACTATTGACTTTTCCAAAATCCATTGGTATTTTAATTAATATAGGCACCTTGTGAACTTTTCTCCCTTTCTTGTCTTTGTTTTGTTTTCAGTGCCTTCTCCTGCTTTTTCGCCCCTTCTGTGCATACAAACTAAGTGGGTTGCTAAAAGAAGGAAATGCTGCTCTCTATGCTTTGTGCTAGTTAACAAAAGGCTAGTCATTATTATAGGTTCATAATTTTTGTGATCTTATTTATAGGACTGAATAAGTTGGCTTCATAATGCTTTCTGGTTCTTGGTTTTATTTATAATCAGTTTTATTTAATGGTTTATCCCTGAAAAGTCTGTCTAAAAATGAGGTAAGCCCTTTGAAAGCACAGTAGGCATGAAACATACAGCAAGTTTCTTCCTAGTGAGGTAATATTCACAAAGTAGTTGTCTTGCATTCTCATGATAGTCTTCAATTCATATGCCTATGATAAGGCTGATCTTTTACAACAGAGGGTTGACTCCTAAAAGTTATAATTGTCAGGTGTCCTGACTGTAACTGTTTTTGATGTCTAGGCATACGTTAGTGCCTTTTACCTAGAATATCATAAGTGGACAAGTGATTGAGTTAAGAAGATTGAAAGAATTGGTTATGAGGCCCAAATACATGCTGTGGGGGTTTAGATAGGAGTACTATAAGCCAGCATCCTTCTCGAGGGTGTGTATATCACATCTAAAATCTGTTTTGCTCTGTACTAGTTTTAATCTCCAGTTGTAGGATCTTGGGCATCAAGGAAAGTCCCAGTCAAAGGGTGGCACTTGGTTGCTGAAATACTGGAGGAATCTTTTGCTTGTGGCGCTGTTATTTTTAGGTTGAGAGAGAATAATGCTCTTTCACATAGAGAAGCAACAGGACTAGGAGATAATGGTTAGGGGTGTCTTCTCACCCTTTTTTCCTTTGGCTAGAACAGCTAATTGCTATTCTTGTAGAAGAAGTGCTACTGCAGTCCAAATTCTTGTGTTACTGAGTACATTTCAATTTATGCAGCACGAGGATGTGGATCCTAGGAGAGATGACAGTCACTATGTGTATATCAGACCCATGCCCTTCCAGGCTCTTAAAAGCAGCCAGAGCGGGATCAGCTGAGTGGGTGAATGCCTCAGTGCACCAAGGCAGGATTCCATCCTTCCTGAAAGAGGCTTTGGTTAGGCTGTTAATGAAAAAAAATGCTCCCTGAATCCACCATGTTATAGAATTACCAATATCCTATTCTTGGACAAAGATCTGGAGCATGTGGTATCTCCTGTCTCCATGGATTCCTGGATGAAATGGATTATCTGGAGCCATTTCAATCTGGCTTCAGGCCTGGCTATGGATGGAGATAGCTTTGACCATTCTGGTGGATATCGTATGCTAGGAAGTGAACAGAGGGTGTGTGTCCCTGTTTATTCTGCTGGACCATCCAGCAACTTTCAATAGCCTTGGCAATGGTATCCTTCTAGTCTGCCTGTTCAGAATGGGACCTCTGGCATAGTTTCTGTCAGGTCACAATGCATCCCTGTCATAATATTTAGGAGAATTGGGAGAGGGAAAATCATTTGAGGGCATGAGTAATGTGTATTTGAATGTAAATGCTTAGCAGCTTTACAAACATATGTAACCATTGCTAAGGGCTGAGATGTGCCACAAATATTAAACAATGCTAATTGCTGCTACATTGTATCCTATAGAACACTTGCTATTACTTGGTAATTGAAAGATGGGGGTGAGCAGGGAAAAGTGAAAGTGAACACTGCCTTGCCTGGTGCCAGATTGTTATGAGAAGCAACTGGTGGAGAGATAATGGGGGAAGGTATGCAGACAGGTCAACAATGGCCAAGGACAAGATAGGCAGAACCAGGCACTAGCATGGGAAAGTGTACAGTGGACATGAGTCACGTGTGGTAACCAATGAATGCTTTGTGTGCCTAAATTTGTATTGATAACCTATAAAAGTAGTAGATTGCTTTTGTTAATCAGTTTCAGCAACTTCTGTGGAAGTGTGTTGTGGTTGCTCTTCTAATCCTTGAATAAACACTACTGTGTAAAGTCGAAGGCTTTCACGGCCAGAATCCATAGGTTGTTGTGGGTTTTCTGGGCTTTGAGGCTGTGTTCTATTAGTATTTTCTCCTAAAATCAAATACTAATAGAACATGGCTGTATACCTCATAGTGTGTTTGTGGATATTGGGTTATCCAGTACATGAGAGTTTAACAGTGCTTCTGGTCCTTCTTGGCGGAGTGAATTCAGAAGGTTATGTTTTATTGTTGTGTCCCTCAGGACTCAGTGTGTTCAACATATTCTTGAAACAGCTGAGAGGTTATCTGGAATTTAGAGATTCGGTTATGACATTCAGCTCCATCTCTCTTTCTAATCTACAGGATTCCCCTACTTATCTGATGGCTTAGGGACCAGAGCACTGTCAGAAAGTGGAGGTGGTCAAAAAGCGGGACCCATCTACTGTATCCAGGTTGCTTGTGGACAACCAGGATTGGGGTGAAGCCCTCAGTCATAACAGAGTGGGCAACACATGCAAGAGAAGGCTGCTTCCTGCTCTGTGATGGCTGACAATGATGCTGTCCCTATCCCAGTTGGTTGTAGGCAGCTGGAGCAGGTGGTGCTTCCAGGAGGAGGCTGTTTCTTGCACTGCAATGGCTGACAGAAACACCATCCCTAGCCCAGTTGCTGGTGGGTAGCCAGTGTTGTGATGAAGCCCTTAGCCATTGCAAAGCAGGTAGTACTTACTGGAGGAGGCTGCTTCCTGCTCTGTAATGGCTGGCTGTGGTGCCATCTCTATCCCAGTTGCTTGTGGGAGGCCGTGTTAGGACAAAGCACTTGACCTTTGCAGAGTAGGCAATGCTTTTGGAAGAAGGCTGCTTCCTGTTCTGCGATGGCTGGCAATTGTTCTGTGCCTGTCCTGGTTGCTTGTGAGTGGCTGAGGTTGAGACAAGGCCCTTGGCCATCATGGAGCGGGTGGTGGCTCTGGGAGTAGGCTACTCTGCACTCTTTCCTTAGGCAAAAAGAATTGATGAAACAGCAGACCCCCTCATTGAAAGAACAGTACACGCCTATAATTTAGCATGGTTGAAAGAGTGGGTCATCAAAAAATGAAGTGTTAAAAATGGGGACGCTTGTCATTCCAAAGAAGCTGTTTCATTGTTAACCAGAGTCTGCTGTCAGTTATGGACTAGATGAAGGTGAATAAATTGAAACTTAGTCCAAGGAAGACAAAGGTACTCCTGTTTATTTGAAAGGCAGATCAGGGATTTTGATTGTGCTGGATGGTATTAGAGTCTTCCTGAAATCTCAGGCTTATAGCTTGGGTGTACTTCTGGACTCAGTCTTGAGCTTGGATGCCCAGATTTTGGTGGTGGCCAGGAGTGCACAACTAAAACTAATGTGTCAGCTGTGCACATTCATGGGATGTTAGACCTGCCTACAGGGATGCATGCTTTGATGATACCCCATTTGGACTACTGTAGTGCATGTTATGTGGGGCTGCCTTTGGAAAATGTTTGGAAATTTCAGCAGGTCTAAAATGCTTGTCCAAACTGCTGGTTGGGGCTAGTTACAGGGAACATATAACTGCTTTGTTGAAACAACTTTGGTGGCTATTGTTTCATTTCTGGGCACAATTCAAGTAACTTGAAACCTATATGGCTTAGGTTCAGATTTATTTATTTCATTAAATATTTATAGTCCACCTTTTTTCTGCATATCTCAGGACAGCTTACAATAAAATCAACTAAAAACAATAAATAGTTACAAAAGTTTAAAAGATTGAAAACCTAATCAATAGTTTTCAATTTAAAAAAAGTCTAAAACTGGTTAAAACAATCTTAAATAATGTAACTTATAAAACATGTGTAGCCTAGATAAAATCAGTTTAGCCCAAAGGCTTTAATAAAAAGCTGGGTTTTAATAGTCGTGGAATGATTCTAACATTGGTGCCAGTTGGGCCTCCAGGTAGAAGAAATTCCACAGATGGGGTGCCACCACAGAAAACCCTCAGATATGTGCAAAACTGTGTCTCCCTGTATATGAACCTGCCCAAATCTTAAAATCCTTGAGGGAGAGATTTTTCTTGGTCCCATCACTGTCACCAGCCTGTTTGTTAAGGCCACAGAGAGAGAGAGAGCTTCCCATTGGCTGTTCCCAGGCTGTGGAATTCCCTTCCACTGAAAGCTGGGTTGACCCTCTCTGGATTTTTGCCAGTATTTGATTTAAAAAGGCATTTCATAATTAATTGCTTGTGTATGAGGGTGTTTTTAGGGTATGTGCTCTGTACTTTTATCTTTTTTTTTTTAATTATTTGTACTTCTAAAGTTGATAGTGTTTTAATGTGAAAGCATGTTTAATATGTGTTTTGTCGTCTTTATTATCAGGTTTTTGGTGCTATCTTACTTTGACCTTGTTGCAAGCTGTCTTCAGTCCCGTGTTCAAAGAAAGGTGGGAAATAAAAGAAAGAGTGACTGCAAGTGGCCCTCTAAGGTGCCTTGTTTTAGTGGTGCCCAAGCCCCACCCCATAATGCATTGCTGTAAAACTGGCAGCAGACCACACAGCTCAGTTCTGTATCCAGTAGGAATACCCTCTTAAATCAAACAGGAAATGCTCATTTTAAAGGAGTTAAGTGACTTGTTGCCAAAATTTAGTGGCAAACCATGAAAATCTTGTTAAATGAGGCATTTCCTACTTGCTTTAAAAGTGGTTTCCCATCTTCTTGCTATGTTTTGATGTTTAGATGGGAGTGTAGCCCATGTTGGGTTCTGTGGCGAGGGGAACTGGCATGTGAATTGTTAGGGCTTCTGCTAGCAAAAAAAGGAAAAAAGAAAAGCATGTTTAGGCATGCTTTTTGTCCCCTGGGCTGATTATTGGTTTTCCTACTAAGTGACTGGCTGCTGTTTTTATTTGCTCTTTTGATTGTTCTAATATTTTTTTAAAAACTTTTTTATTGTTATGTACCTTTATGCGACATGACAGTTTTAAGTGTTATTGCCTTTAGATGCTGTCAGTGTTTGGTCTGAGAAGCTGTGGCTGCTTGGAAAGTTTTAGAGAATAAATGTTTTTGTGTCACACTTTTGAACAAAGGAATGAGAGAGAATTCTTGAAATCATTCACGTGTACTTTTTGACTTGAGAGCCAGTTGCGGTTTGAGCACTGGACTATGCCCATTTCCGCACTAGCCTGTTCTAGCGCTATGATTCCACTTTCAACATCCTATGGAATCCTGGGAATTGCAGCTTCGGGAGGGTCTGGCCGGCCCCTCCCGAAGCTGCAAACCCCAGGATTCCATAGGATGTTGAAAGTGGAATCATAGTGCTAGAACAGGCTACAGCAGAAATGGGCTATGACTCTGGAGACCCAGGTTCAAATCTCTACTCAGCCATGGGAAGCCATTTAGGCACGTTACACACTTGCAGCCTCAGAGGAAGACAGAGGCAAACTCCTCTGAACAAATCTTGCCGAGAAAACACCACGATAGGGTCACTATAAGTTGAAAACGACTTGAAGGCACACAACAACAACAAAACTTTTTGTCTCATGAGAGGCTAGAAGTTGTTTATCTAGAACTGACATATTTGCAAATCTCATTTTCACGAACGTCACGTGAAATAGTTGACACTTTAATGAGATGCTTTACCTCCTGTTCTTCTATGTTCTGGAATCAGAGCAAATATTTGTAACCAAATTAAGACACTTGAATAGCTTGTATGTTGTTTTTGCGTAGTGGCACTGTGCAGCTGGTGAATGAAAATTTTAAACAATACTTTTTATTCTATAAATCATGAGAACTCAGTTTGTTGAATGCTGTGAAAATGTTTTCGTTAGACTTTCTGTATTCATTCAGGATAACTCTTTCGTCTGTGAAAAGATAGTGAGATAAAAATATAATGTATTGTTTCCTAGTTACTTTGTTACCAATTTTTATTCTCACTTGTGCTTCTATTGTTTGGTTTTGTTTCAGTCAGTTCAAAATTACTCACACAATTGTCTCCAGCTTTATTTTATGTTGTTTCCAGAAAGCCAGCCCTATTCTCATATTTTGACATATTCAGTTGTTAATAAAAAATATTTTCTTTAGATGAGAATGTGATATAAATGCCTTTTATCTTCCTTCTGTTATTTGTTTACACTGAAGCAGGGAGAAGTAGTTCCAGAAGTTTTGTTCATTTGCTATTCATAGTTCATTTATTTTAAACTGAGGAGTATTGGTTTCTGACAGAGAATCTGTTCTGGAGGGGTCTCAGGAGTAGCTTTTTAGTAGGAAGGGAGGGAAGGGAGAATAGTGCAGGTTATATGCCACATCTTTTGTAGGCACAGGAGGTTTCTATAAGTGCAAAGCAGTGTTTGGGTTATAGCCGTGTCTTGGGACGCCAACATGACAACCTCACATATAAAAATAATCCTTTAAAATATACAGTGAGCAACTACCAAAATAATGTGGGGTTAAACTGAAATGGCTAGCAACTCATGCTGTAGAAACTAAGTTCTGCACATCTAAACTTCTATTCCCTCCTCCACACTGCACTCCACGAAAAGGTACTTCTGAAAGTTACTCTATGAAAATTTGCTCTCTTGCATGATATTGGGTGAAGTGTGTTGGGATTTAGCAGAAGGAGAAGTTGCCCAGATCTGGGCTGAGACAGATTATACTGGTCATGTTCATTTAAGCAGCTTCTATCCAATTATTATTATTATTATTATTATTATTATTATTATTATTTATTTGTATCCCGCCTCTCCATATGGATCGAGGCGACGAACAACTTACAAATAGCATGTATTTCGAAACATTTCTATACATGCCCCCAGTTCTTGGGAATCCCTCTTGTACCATATCCAGTGTCTTTGTTGAAGGTCCCCTTAATCTAGATAGGCTTTGGGGAACACTGGGAGCCATAATAGAGAATGGGTAGGTGTAAACACCCTATTGTATGAATGGACTTCAGCTTATGTAAAGGTATATAGAAATTATTGCTTATTATTCTACTTGATAACTGGGCTAAATTACCGATAAATTTAAAAAATGACGTGCTCTATGTATATTCAGAAGTAAGGGTATTGAAAGAACTGTGATTGGCTTACAAGTTAGTGGCCATGATTCAAATAATTAATGGAAACCAAGAGAATTTTTGTCATTTTTTAAAAATGAGAGTTCCTCTTCCCCTAATGATGCATAGAATATCACCTTTAAATTGAGGCAAGTAGCCTAAAGCAACATTTTACATGGTATAAGCTCAAAATGTTCTTTAAAAAAACCACTGAGGTAGCACAATCCTTTTGTTGTGCTAAAATTAGTTCTTGAGAGCTGAGCTGATTGATGTATTTATAATTTTGGCACCTAATGCTTGTTTATCGTTCTATTTGTTGTTGTTATACACAGCCAAATCAACTTTGACTTATGTCAACAGTATGAATAAGAGATCTCCAAGAGCTCAGATCATTAATAGCCCTGCTCAGGTTTTGTGGCTTCTTTGATTGAGTCAATCTGTCTATAATGTGGTCTTCCTCATTTCCTCCTGTCTTCCATTTTACCAAGCATTAGTCACTTTTCCAATGAATCATGTCATCTCATGATGTGTCCAAAAGTCTGATAGCCTCAGTTTAGTCACTTTGAATTCTAGTGGGAGTTCAGGCTTCCTTTGGCAGTGCACGATCTGTAGAAATTTCCTCCAGCCTCACATTTCAAATATGTTGATTATCCCTTTCCACCAGTTTTCTTCAGTGTTCAGGTTTCACAACCATTCACAACATTGTAGCAACATCTTTTGGATACCTGCTCAATTCCATGGGGCTCACTTCAGATAAATGGGCATAGGTTTCACTGTTGTTTGTGTTCTGGAATTTTCCCCTCTGTTTTGAGGTATTGTTATGTAGCAGTCTATAGGATTCTGATAACTTTGAATGTAGTAACATGCAATAATTTTGGATGTAATAACTTACACTGCTGAAAACAACGTGTTTGGATAACCAAATGCAGGTTTCTGACTCCACCTTAATTCTTTGTATCCATGAGATTGGTTGCAACATACATAATTAACATCTATCTTTAGATCGTTGTTCTGGTTTTCTGTAGAACTACACATTTTAAGTGTCGCTGAAGTCTACTACTGAACTGGATTGAGTTGTAAAATTGTTAGTTTTTATTTCAAAGTAATTGCTCTGTTGAACAGGAAAATTGCTTTTTTTTGAGACATATTCGTATTTTAATGACCCACCTTCAGTTTAGATCTTGATCTTCTGATGAAGACAAAGCATTCCTATTGTTAGTTTAAAAATTGATAAGTATTTCTCTATCTGCTGTTGGTGACTTGGTGCTCCTGAGAATCCTGTTTTGTGAGTAAGCTAACTGAAAATATTTAGAACTGACAATATGCTGGAAGGTCTCAAAATAGTATTGATATTGGGTGTTGCTCACTGTGAATAGCTGGACAATGCACTTGATAGATTTAGAACCCTGTTAAATCTAACAAATCCAGTGGGCCTTCCACATTCTCTAGGGTTAGGGTGCAAGACCCCCTGCAAAAATGGAAAACCCATAAATATCAAAATGTGTATGTGTGTCTCTGTAGGAAGGAGGCTGAGGCATAGTAGGGAGAGCAGGCACCCAGGTCCAAACAAGGTCAGGGAAAAGAGTCGGAAAGGGAATAAATTAACACAGTGGCCCTATATTTCCCTCTCACCCAGCTCCTTCCTTGAGCATGTAGGGGAGGCATTAGGGGAGGGTTTGTAATGCTGAGAAATTGAGCTGTAATCCCTACATATATATAGGCAGTGGCTGATGAAGGAGGAAAAGGACCAGAGGTGGGCTTTGAAAGGGCTGTGTGGCCCATTTGGAGCCACTGAAAGGGAAAATTCCCCTGTCAGCGCTTGTGGTGGGGGGACAGCGGTTGGAGAAATTTGCAAATAATCAAATCCATGAAAGTTAAACTCACAAATGTGGAAGGCCAACTGTACTTCATCCATTTTCTTACTGCCTAGATTGATTGACCAAATGCTTTCTTAAAATAAAAAAGCAGGGTATGATTGTAATAACTTGCACTAAGTGTGTGTTCTTCACAACTGCAAAGATGCAATAAATTGGTTTCTTCATTGAGCTATCATGTTCTGCCATATTAAAATTTTTTCAAGAACTAAAAGTTATATTTACTGGAAAAATAATTGTAAATGTACTTTTAAATGTTTTTACATTTTATTACATATGGAATAACAACTGTTGGACTCTTAAGAAGTCTGGCCTCCCTTTGTTTTTATTAAAGTTGAAAATGGAAGAAACCTTCAATATAATTTTAAAACCCCAAAGGAACCTATGATGTATTCAGAACTTAAGGCAGACTTCCACTTGTGAAACAGTGGAGTTAGTGAAAATGGGATGTGTGACCTTCCCTTTACATTGCGGCACCCTGTGCACCCTGCAGTACCCAAGGGACACTGAAAAGCTGCTTCAGAAAGTTGGGAGAATCCACCAGACCTGTTTTGGGGTGGTTCCAGCAACTTGCAGGGGTAGAGTAGGTAGGGGTAGCGGAAGGAAGTTCTGTTGTGCTGTTGCTGCAGGTGGGTGTCTCCCTCATCTGTTTTTCTTCTAAATATTTGGTGCTGATATGGGAGGATTGAAAAACAAAATTCAATTGGTGGCAGTAGATTTCTCTCTCCTTTTTAAGATGTGTTTGGTTTTGTTTGTGAAAGACTATTGCTTAACTTAAAAAAAAAGACATTGTGGAGGTGCACTGACCCTGACCCTGATTAGGGCTGTGTGTACTTGTTCTAGAATTTGAATAGATATCTTCCAGAGTTTTGGGAGCTAAATCATCCCCTTCCTATCCCACCCCAGAAAATGTTTTTGCCTTGAAAGGCCAATCATGCTTTATAGAGGGCTGTTTTGCTACGTTCACAACATTCAGCCTTGCCTATTTTAGATCCAAAAGAACCCCCTTTTCTTCTCAAAATGTGAAATGATTGAGTGTGACAAAAATGTTAGGGGGGCTGAGGAGAATGCAGTGAGGGCCCTTGGTAGCATGTGAGTTGTACTTTGTCCACCTCTGGTTGTAGAATAAGACCCCCCCGAAAAAAAAACCCCAAAACAAACAAACAAAAAACATAGGATGCTGCCTGCTACATATTTAATATAGCAAGTAGTGCAGCCTCAGGTTATAGCAAACCTCATTTACTATTTTCTTGCAAGGTATATTTTTCCTGCAATCTGTTTTGGGAGATCAAGAAAAAAAGAAACAAAATATTGATTGAACAAAGTCAGAAATTGTATCATTGTTTTTGCTGGCTCCTTGATTTTTTGCACTTCCCTCTGTCTTTTGAAGAAGGTAGTTTGTTGTTACATTACAACTGGGGCTGAAAACTAAGAGGTGTTGCAGCAGGTAGACTTTTCATGGAGAAGGGGAATGTAAATGGAACACCCTCAAGTCTGTTCAGAACCTATTTTTAATAGCATTTTTATGGTATACTGTTTAAGAGTCCTTTGTTAAAACAACAAAATCATTGGTTAATTGCAATGGATTTTTTTTATCAATCTGTGTCAGAGTTTGGGAAGTGAACCATTATGTGCTAAACCCTCAGGTTTTTTTTTAAAAAAATCAGTTGATGTAATCAATGAGATTGACCTGAGTGATCATGTTTAATTATGCTTGGAAAAAAAACTTTTTGAAGGTCATGCTTTGTAGTGACATTTAGCTTATGCAGTTTAGCAATAAACTTAAAAATTTGAAGTAAGATTAAGTCACCCAACCTTACACATAGAATTGACCTTACTCTTAAGTTTCACCATGATCTAAGAGAAAGTGAGGATGGGGATGTAAATGGAGTTGTCTTAGTACTTGTTTATTCCATAGACCAGTGGTTCTTAACCTTGGGTCCACCATGCCCTCACAGGGGTCTGTGAAAGGCTCAAAGGCTGCTCAACTCCTCTTTTATCCCACAACAGAGTGATGATGTGACAGGAACCAAGGCAAAAGGAGGCGGGCTGGCTGGACCTGCATGTTGTCTGTCACATGGCTGCTCTGCTGCTGGGAGGAGGTGGGCTCAGCAGCTGAGTGACACTGGAACTGACAGCCAGCCAGCCAGCCAGCCAGTCAGCGTTTGCCCTTCTCTCTCCCTCCCCTTCTTTCCAGTGGGGAGCAGTCTAGTTTACTATCAGAAATGCTCAACCCCATATGCTTTTTTTGCTTTCTTCATCAAGAAGAGAGGAGACAGAGATGAGTGAGACAGGGAAGGAAAAAAGGTGATCAAACAAACCGGGATTTGAGGCAAAAAAAAAAAAGGAGACTGAAGCAACCCCTCTATACAAGACCCCTCTATAATGCACCTCCTCATTTCCATTCATAAGTACACCATATAAAATCCCATTACTTAGTACACCATCCATTCATAAGTGCATGCGCTTTCGTCTAAATCGAGCGGTGGCTTATTTTGCTAAGGATGACCCTTGTTTCAGCTTTCAGTGTCTTGCCAAGAGATGCCACTTGTTACAGCAGTGCCCCCTCTTTTCATTTGTCTCCACTCCTAGTGGGATCCTTGATGCAGTGTGGTGGCCAATTCTTTTTCCCTCCCTCCCTCCCTCCCTCCCTCCCTCCCTCCCTCATGATCTTCTCTCTTCCTGGTGAAGAAGGCAAAAATAAATAAATAAGCTGTGTGTGTGTGAGCATTTCTGATAGACTGGATGGCTGGAAAAGAGGGGCGTGAGAGTGAGAAAGAAGGGCAAATGCTGACAGGCTGGCTGGGCCACTCCAGCCTTAAACTGGCAGGAAGAAGCAGAGCCTCTCAGGGAAGTGTGCGCTTACCTCTTTCTCTCTTCTTTCCCAATTTGAAGACAGTTTATGAGTAATTTTAAATAAATATTTGATATATAGGAGTTTAAATCTTGAGTTAAGGTGGGGGGGGTCCTAAGGTTAGGATTGTCCATGCCATTGTATTTCTAATTTCTATGTATGGTTGTGAAAACTGGACAGTGAAGAAAGCTGATAATAATAAGATCAGCTCATTGGGAATCTGGTGCTGGAGAAGAATTCTGTGAATGATGCCCTAGACTGCTAAAAAGACAACTGAGTGGGTCTTATAGCACATCAAGCCTAAACTCTCCCTAGAAGCCAAGATGACTAAACTGAGATATGACTCACTAGAGAAGACAATAATACTTGGTAAGGTAGAAGGCAGTAGGAAAAGAGGAAGACCACATTAGAGATGGATAGATTACAGATGGATAAACTCCAGGAAAACATGTCCCTAAATCTGCAAAACCTGAGCAGGGTGGTTAATGATAGGATGACCTGGAAGTCTCTCATCCATCTCAGCTCATCCATAAGTTTCCATAAGTTGAAGCTGAGCTGATGGCAGTTAACAACAATAACCTGGAACTGGCCAAACCATATCTGAGTATTCTTTGCATAAGAAAGTCCTCTGAAATTCACCTTAAGTCGACAGGCGACTTGAGGACACACATATATGCACGCGCACACACACACCCCCCCTGGTAAATTGGCAGGCTTTGCGTGATTAGCACCAGTCACTTAGTATATTTAAATATGCCATAATATCTGCGTTAAGCACTGCAGTGTGGAAGTGTACATTGGTAATGCTTCTGGAAATGTTAACATTGAACTACCTCTTGGATGAACAACACTGAATTTCCTTTTTATAGCATTGAGCATACGTGTGAGTCAGGCAACAGTGTTTCTCACAATAGCATCCCACAGGGCCTTTGTGAATACAGTTCTGTTGGACTCTTGCCATCCACTGCCCTCACATAACAACACTTCTGACTCTGATGGGAGTGGCATCACAGTAGAACTACAGGACCTTTTTTAAAGCAAAGCTTCAATACAAAGCCAGCTTGGAAGTCTGACGTAAGTAGTGAGAAGCTAGACAATGGAGGCTTAAGGCTGTCGTGTTCATAACTCTGTTTTCCAAATATGCCATTTTGTTTACATTTTAACAAATTATGCAAATCTAATATAGTAAGTATAACCTCTCTGTGTTGATCCTTTAGCAAAGTTTCATGTTGATGCTTTTAGCAAAGTTTCATAGCAAAAAAGTTTTTGCAGACATAGTTCTGGTTCTAATTCTTAGATGATGACAGTTTGTATTTTTAATAACATCAGGTGAGGGTGGTGTCTGTCTGCTCTGAATATAGGTGTTTTGAATGTTAAACTTTTCTATTTTCTCATGAGAATGTTTAGTACTGGAAAAATGAGTGGCTTTACTAGCTTCATTTTTCTTTTTTTGACTTGTTCTCCTCCTAGTAGAGGAAGAAAAGAACATTTAACCAGGAGTGATTGAAGTATTTCCAACCTGGCATACGCTAAGAACATGCATGAAATAGCAAAATACTTGCCAGAGAAATAACTTCCAACTATGGCAGCTTCCTTAATAAGGATGCATTTCTTTTAAGTAGAGGAGAGTTCTTAGGAATCTTCTGTCTTGGTTGGTGTCATCATATTCTTGGTGGAAAAATCTCACATTGGTGCTCACAGTTCCACTTCTTTCTCTTTACTTTCCTCCAGTGCCATGGAAATTATATTTAAAGTTTGCAGCTTAGTATATTTTGACTGGTGTCAGTATTCTTAACGTGGGTCTAACTTTGAATAACTTTCAGTATAATTCTTATAGGTATCTACTCAGACGTAAGCCCTGTTGAGTTCGTTGGAGCTTATTTATGAAAATTATGGAATTCATTGTTAAAATAGGAAAAACCAAAATGCTCTTGGGCTTTTCTCTTAGAGTGGAATATAAAGGCATATGGTTTTTTCTTCAGTTTTGAAAGGCAGAGTTTCTCAAATTGTGCATTGAGGTAGTCTGCTGTGTACTGAGGGTAGTCTGCTGAATTTCAGAAGACAAAGGCTGTTTCTGTCAAATATAACTCCAGTGACAAATTATTTAGACAATGACGATAACTATGCCTTGAGAGGGAGGAGGTAAAAGGCCAAGGCTTTTATGTTCTCTCATGGGACAAATAAAGAGTAAAAGGCTCGTATCTTATTCAGGCCCTGAATAATTCTAACAATTATCCTGCACTTCCTGCTGTACTCCACCTACACTGCATCATAACTTCCTTTCTCACAGTTGTGGCTGAATGCCAGAGCAGCACAAACTGGACTGTCTGCAGTAACTGAAAAAGAGAAACGTAGGCTGGCCATCACCCAAAGTTATAGGTAAATACTATTTTTCTCCTTCTGTTAAGGTTTGCCATAGTGTATTGAGCAACTAGCTATGAAACGCTACAAGATGTTATTGTTTATTTCTTTTTAGTAGACTGGTTTCAGTTAGTTTAATCTTTATGCACAGCGAATATTCAGACAAACCAAAATTGAACAGTTAAATACTTGAAAAATTGGCCTTGAAAGGTATGGGGAATTCCATTTTGCTTGATCTTTTGCAGAGATAGGAACCACCCTAAGTCATGCTGAGTTTGGAAATTGTCTGTTCACCCATAGGGAATGCTGTTCATCAAAAGAGTAAAACCTGCTTCTGTATAGAATGCGTTTTTGTTGTTGATTTCCTTGCAATCTGCTTGTGAAAACATTATACCTGTGTTTTCTGGGAACAGGTTTAGATGAACCAGACTGCAAAAAAAGTTTTTAAAATGGGTTTCCTATTGTTTTGTCTAAGTATGGCTGTATAATTTCTGTAATTGCTAGGCTTCTGTTGCCTGTCCCCTCCTCCCACTCAGCTTAAAATAACTTCTGTTCTTTTTTGAAAATATGAATGAATTAAACCTTTCATGGCTTCCTAGTATCGGTTATTGGCAATGCTGTTCTTTCTAGAACACTGTGAAGAAGAGTAGTTATGTTGAAGTAGAGACTGGTGTTAATAACAGTATAAAAGAGGTAGTTTTGCACCTCTTGTGTCAGGATTTAATGCATGTTACTATAAGGTTTTCAATGTAGAATGGTATAATCTTCAGAGACAGCTTTGAAGCACTGCATTTAAAAATGTTCAGTGAAGAAGATAATAGGAAATACGTGCTTTACAGTACTGAACCTATTTTAATTTATATAGCACTAGCTCAGATTACTGAAAGATATAAACGGTGTGGAGAAAATAAAGTTATGCTAGTTTGCTTGTGGCTGTTTCACAAAAATCTTTTCCTTACCCCATTGTCACTTCTGCCTAGGAAAAATCTATCTATCCAGTGTAACATCTGATGAATGTGTATGTCTCTGTGCCTTGCATGTGCTACACCCTTGTGATTTGGGCATGAAGTTTCTTTCTTTTTTTTATTAAAACATAAAACATAAATCAAGGAACATACAAACAGGTCTATATCAGTTGCTTTTCATAAAGATAGGAAGATCTCTAATAAAGCTTGAAATATGATCAATAAAACATAATAATCTTATGATATATCATACTATACCTTTTATATACACATAGTATATATACTATTTATCTTAACATTCTTGTGATCCACCTATCCACTTTCTTGCTTCTTCATTCCAATTCCATTCATTCTTCTCCCTCCCTGGCTTCCTGACTAGTTGTCCTTGTATAACACATACGCTATATACCTGAGGATCCGTTATCTTGTTTATTTACATCAAGACTCTGCTGATATAGTCCCTTATATAATATTCATCTTAACCTTTTAACCTTTATACAAAATGCTAATATCTTTATTCTTATCCATATCTAATATGCTTAAAATATATATTAAGATATGCTTCTTTTCTTTTTCCTTTCATCATATCTTTCCCTAATCCAAAAAGCTCGCTACCGCCGAATCTCCCCATTTGTTTTTAAAAAAATGGATAAGAGGGTCCCATTTTTTAACAAACTTCTCAAGAGAGATTCCTCTTATTAATGTTGTCATCTTATCCATGATTGCCATATCGTACAAACTTAATTCCCAATTTTCTATGTCTGGTATATCTGAATTTTTCCAATTTTTAGCATAATTAATCCTTGCCGCGGCAGTCATATAAAATAAAATTTCATCATATTTTTTCCCCAGTTCATTTTCTGGCATTCCCAACAGATATATTTGTGGTAGCATGGCAAATTGTAATCCCAGAATTTTTTCTATCTTCATATGTATTTGTTTCCAATATTTTCTGGCTTTTGGGCATGTCCACCACATGTGATAGAATGTACCCTTTTCATTTTTGCACTTCCAACATTTATCAGAACATTTTTATATCTTTGCCAATCTCTCAGGGGGAGGATACCATCTTAGGTGCATCTTATAAACATTTTCTTTTAGATTCTGGCATGCTGTATATTTCATTCTCCTCTTCCAGGTCTTCTCCCAATTGGTTAATTTGATTGAATGACCTAGGTTTTGTGCCCATCGTATCATTGGCTTGTTGATGATCTCCTCTTCCGTATCCCATTTTAACAAAGTTTTATATATTTTGGATATTATCTGGGATTTTTTCTCCAATAATAACTGATCGAAAGTTGTCATTTCTGTTTGAAAACCGTTTGTTCTCAATTCCATTTTTACTTTTTCATTTAATTGTCTGTGTAGTAACTAATGGCAATTGATACCTTCCTTTCTTAATTCTTCCTGTGATTTTATCTTGATAGGGCCATCATGAAATTTTATTAAGTTTCTTAATTGGTGAAGGGATAATGCTACTTCAATTAAATGCTCTTTCACTGTTAAACTTCCTCTTCAATTTGATATCCCCCTTTCTAGAAAAAAACCCCAACAAGCTGAAGTTCTGAATTGGAAAGAAAAACAGTATCTTGTTTTTCAAAGTAAAACTTTCTGAGCTATCTGAAGGCAGGATGAAAGAAGTGTTTTTACTGTACCTCAGTTTTTTTTTGGGTGGGGGAATATGCTGAAGGGAGCACCTAAATATAAAGGGCCTTTGAGTTATCTGATGTAAGGAAAGCCTTTTCCTCTTTTATTCCATAACTGGAGTTGTTTAGTTGGTTTTTCTTCAAGAGATATGAATCTTCTGGTCAAGGTAAGGTGACATTGCTCTAGATGAACATATAATTAAAATTCTTATTAATTATATTATTGAATAAACTAGAAGATCACAATTTTGCTGTTATTGTTCTGTATTTTAATAAAACTGAGTGCTGGACAAGCATTGGAGAAACCCTAACTGAAATCCCTGTTCATTCATAAAGCTCATTGTACCCTTACTTATGTCATAGGGTTGTACAGGTCAGATCCTGATCAGGGAGGACTGTGTATGCCATCATGAGCGCCTTTGAGGAAGAGCAAATTATGACTGTAATCAATGCTGAATGAAGATATTTCTGGTTATAACAGGGCTTCTAACCAATCTGTATTCATATTTTTGACACTGGGAATCCTAGTTAATTTTTAGTATGTTTATTGTGACTATCAAGTAAATTGTTGAAAGGCTATTTGAAATTAATTTGTGCTTCAAAAGGTTGAATGAAATTATGTCTTTTTTTTTAGAGTGGCAAAGGTATGACAGAAAACAAAAAAAACCCCTTGCTAATTCTAAAAATGAGAACATGTGAGAGGGCATTAGTTTCTATAAAAAATTATGTGGTAGTATGAGAGCCAGCATAATGTAGTAGTTTGACTGTTGGACTATGACCTTGCAGACGAGAGTTTGATTCCCTGCTTAGCCATGGAAACCCACTGGATGGCCTTGGGCGCATCACTCAGCCCCAGAAAACCCTGTGAAAAGTTCACCTTAGGGTTGCTATAAGTTGGAAATGTCTTGAAGGACACAAGAACAACAAATGTATATCACGAAGATATCTGGCAACATAGTTAGGAAAGATGACCTGTTTCATAGAATTCTTTGTATAGTCCTTGTGTTGAGTAGGTAGAAAAAGAGCACATTTAATGTAAGGTGTATAAATTACATTTAACATTACTGTGCTTGCTTGCTATTCCTGTTATGCCTTGTCTTCCAGCCCTAGGGTGTGTTAGAGAGCTGTATGGAGCAGTGATGTATAATTGGCATGTAGACATTCAGGTGTTTCATGATGGTAAATATCAGACATGATCTGAAGTCAAATTGAATAACAACTGATGATGGGATTAGGAGAAGGAGTAAGTTGCACTCATAAAATTATAACTGGAGTAATATCCAGTTCTACTCTTGTGAACTCCTCTCTCTCCACCTGATAATCAAGTTTCTCCTGCTTAAGAACATAAGAGCCATGTTGGATGAGACCAAAAGGCCATATAGCCCACTGTTCTTTACATACAGTGGCCCACTGGTTGTCTCTGGGAAGCTCACAAACAGGAATGTGTTTCTACTCAAATTCCTCCCAAAATATTAAGAGCCATTCTGCTGCCAGTATCAGACATGTTAAATAGCCATTATATATCTGATGGGCCAGTTCAAGAAAGTAGTCTTGTGGGAATTCTCTTCATTCCCATCTCAATGAAGCTGCGGGGTGCTGCAGGGTTCCATCTTATCCCCTTTTCTGTTAAAAATCTATACAGAATTGCTGGGAAGGTCATTATGAATTTTATAGACAGGTGCCGTCAGTGTACTGGTGCCACTTAATTCTGCTTTTCCTTGTTGTTACAGTCCTTCACCACTCTGCAATTTCTGGAATAGTGGACAGATGCTGCAGTGCAGTGCTACTCAAAGTGGTGGTCCCTGGACTGGTGCTGGTCCCCAAGCCATTGGCTTCCAGTCTCTGGCATGTTTCCAGGATTAGAAAAAAAATTGTACCCAGTGGGCACAAATGCAATGCTGCTCCATGACATATTGGGAAAAAATAATTGCTAGTTCCCTGTATATGATAACCTGAAAAGCACTGATGTAGTGGACTTAATGAGGACCAATAAACCAAAGCTGAATCCTGAGAAGACAGAAGTTGTGTGGATTGGTGTTTGCCAGATCTCAAAATTGGATAATGAGCTATCTTGGATGGTTTTATTCTCCTTGATGAAACTGGTGTTTAGCTTGGCTGTACTTGCAGGTTGTTCAGCCAGGATGGTGTAGTGGTTTGAGTGCTGGACTAGGACACTGGAAGAGCAGGGTTTGAATCCTTGCTTGGCCATGGAAGCCTACTGGGTGACCTTGAACAAGATACACTCTCTCAGCCTCAGCAAGGCAAGGGCTGTGGATGATTTCTGCCATGAATACCCCATGATAGGTTTGCCTTAGGGCCACCATAAGTCAGAAATGACTTGAAGAGACACATCAATAACAACTCCTAGATTAATTTTTGTCACTGTAGACCCAGGTGGATTCCAGGGCTTGAAGTGCTTGAGGCTATGATCCACAATGTTTTCCTAGAAAATGGATAACCTATTAACAGTAAATCAGATACTAGTATACTTCTGTAGTAAACCTGATATGGGACTGCCATTGAAAATGTTGCTGAAACTAGAGCCAGTGCAAAATGCAGCAGTAAAATTGCTGACTGCGGTACTATATAGGGACCATGTAACCCTGATCTTAAAGGAACTGCACTAGTTACCAGTACTATTATCTGAATTCAAAATGACAGTGTTGACATTGAAAGCCCTAAGCATCTTAGAATCCTGGTATTTGAAGCAGTACCTCTCCCTATAAATGGCTGCTTGAAGACTGGGAGCAGTACACGTAGGAGGACATGGGAAGGGACATTCTTTGTCTTGTCTTTCTGCTTATGGAATGCCCTTCTCTTGGAGACCTGACGAGCGCTGATGTTGGCTTCATTCCATTGTCGAGTTAAAACATGGCTTTTTTTATTAATGCCTTTGAATCCTAATTGATTTCTTCCAAAATGTACTTGTGCTTGGCTTTAAACTGTTATAGCCTTATAAGCTGTTTTAATTTGTTAAATTACTTAATAGGTTTTTACTTTGTTTAAATTATTTTGTCATTTTAAAATTTGACTTGCTTTGAACTGTTTAAATTGATTTTCTTTGTGTACTGCCCTGAGATCCCATGATATAAGATGGGATATAATTTTTTTAACAAAATAAATAAAACTAATTTATTAGCTGCTGAAAGCCTCATTTTCCATTAATTTGTTCAATTCCCTTCAAAAGTCATACAAGTTGATAGCCATTACTGCTACTTGTAGTGAATTGTAGCTTCACTAAAAAGAAGCATTTCTATCTATCCTGCTTCAGTGGATAAAAACTAAAAGGGATAAAAGTTTCCCTATTTTTCTATTTTCTCCACATGATACCATAATTTTACATGCCTCTGTCATGTCTTTCAGTCTTTTTACTCATCTTTTTTTAAAATTGAACAACCCAAAATGTAGTCATGTGTTCCTTGTAAGTGAGCTGTTCCAGCTCCATTATTGTTTTGGCCATCCCTTTCTACACTTTTCTGAGTTCTACAATTTCTGAACAGAAATGTATGCAATATTGTATGTGTAGTCGCAGTGTAGATTTATAGAAGAGTGGTGTGATATTAGAGCCAGTATGGAATAGTGGTTTGAGCATTGGATTATAACTGTGGCGACCAGGATATGAATCCCTGCCCAGCCATGAAAACTTACTTGGGTGACCTTGGGCAAGTCACACTTGGTCAAGTCACACTCTCTCTCACACTTACTCTGTCATCCTCAAAGGAAGGCAAAGGCAAAGGCTGAATGAATCTTGTCAAGAAAATCCCATGATAGGTTTACCTTATGTCAGAAATGATTTGAAGGAGCACAACAACAGCAGAGTATGGTACTGGCAGTTCTGTTTTTGATTCTATTACCAATGAAGCCCAACACAGAACTTGTAGATTTTGGATTTTGGTAGGCCCAAGTAAAGATATTATAGCAGTATGGACTTTGAGATTTGTTCTGTGGGCAACATGGTCATCTCTAAGTTTGCTCAGGAGTCTTTAGTGTGAGACTGTCAGAAGGCTTGTCTAATACTGTTTTTGTCTCTGTTCAGCAGGGTTCTTGATAATTTCTCTGACTCTTTAGACAGATTGGAAAGCAGTTCCTTTGCTCATATTTTAGTTATTTTTCTTTATTGATATATGGCATGGTCAAATAGTAATGACTATTTTGTTTATTTCATTGAATTTACTAAATTTTGGTACCATTTAGCAGCCTTTCCTACTTTCTTCCATATATTTGCATTAATGAAAAATGCATCTTCTGTTAGAAAAATGACAAAACTAGGTCAAACCTTGTATGTGTAGAGCAGAATTACTTTTTTGTTGCAGAATCCACATAGATCTAGATGTATGAGGAAGGCATTTTATATCATAGTTAACTGAAGAGTTTGTAAACAACTCCTCTGCGTTTCAGATGTGTACATTTTTTTAATAGACAGGAAACTACAGCTGGGACAACAGTGCTTCAAATAATTAAAAAAAATGTTTGCAAACAAGGGGGCTTGACAACAGGTCATAAGAAATACCCCAGTTATGTTAATATGTGTTTTCTGGCTTTGAGTGTCTGGGTATTGCAGAATACCTTTGATTTTGCATGCCCATGCACCCCTGTGGACACAGAATATTTTTCCATTCCACAGTTCATTTAATTCTCATTGGGATCATAAAGTACCCTAGATTAAGGCACTTGTTATAGATTATTTTGTCTGTCTGAAAGGTTAATTCTTTCTTTTCTCCCATATCCTTCCCTTCTTTGTCCATATTCCAGTCTGAATTTTCAATTCCTGCCCCCAATCTTTTTACTTTCTAGGAAAAATAAAATACAGTACAGCTTCCTTGACACATAGCAAAAGATGTTTCAGACAGTGTTTAGATGCCACTTGCAAAAGTGGAAAAACCACAAATAGCGCCTCCTTTCTCAATTCTCCTCCCATTCCTTTGTGTCTGGCCCCAGCACTGGAGAAGGGGAAGACAACCTAAAAGGCTTACCAGTACTTTCCCCTCGGACAGAGAAGGGAGTTCTGGAGTTCTAATTACTTCCAGCAGCCATCTTGAGAAAGGAGGAATAGGAGCAAAGAGAGCACCTGGCCAATCAGCAGCCAACCCATAGTAGAATGTGCAACTGCATGGCAGAGAGGCCGTACCTTCAGCAGTAGAAGGAGGCTTTGCTCACCCAAAAGGGAAAAAAAATCCATTTTAAATACAAGTCTCTAAAGCGTGGGACAAGGAATGCAAGGGATGGGAGAAGGAAAATGGGGGAGGGGTGGAAGCAAGCGTGTGCCTCAGGAATAATCAAATTCATGAAGGTCAAACCCTTGAATATGGAGGGAGAACTGTATAAAAGACAAAGTTCTTATTTATGGTTTCCATTACTTGCACATACAGATTGTTCTGCATGGAGGTGTTTGGAACTTTGCAAAGTTTTTACTTTCAAAAATGTAGAGATGAGGCTTTGTCTTGACTTAACAGGTAAAAATTCAGAACAGTATTCTAAACTTTGATTTCCCATTTACTAGCCCATAAGAAACCATGGGTTTGGTGTGCTATCTGAATTAATTTTTATATATATTGAAACATTTAAGAATGATTTTAAAATGACAAGCAAATGGATAATTACATCTACCATCTAGTTTGCATAATATGTTGTTTTTTGATGTCTTTGAAAAGGTGTGAGAGTAAGAAGAAAACAAGTATCTACTTAGATATCCAATCGATTTATGTAACTCTTAACAGATTTCATTCATAGATCTTTATATGATATGTATGGTATACTGAAGTATATTTCCTTCTGTTAACATAATTTAATGTTGGGAGTCATCACTGTACTGTCTATGACATTGAATCAAAATTCAAGGTAACTCCAGGAAAAAAATAACACAGTTATTTACTTGTCGTCAGATCATGGCTGTATGCAATTTGTCTAGCCTTTTAGGAGGACTGAAAACAACAGTTACTGTTGAAATCAGCACTTCTGAATATTGGCTGTAGGATTTTACCATCCCCTTTCCCCATAGTTATTAGTAATATAGCTGTGGTTGAAGAATCACTTGCAGTTTTTAAAAGAGAGCTAAGTAAGACTACCACAGCCTATTTCTCCACACTCAAATTGAGATAGTTAAATAGAGGTATACTGTCATGTAGTGTATGAAAAATGACATAGGAAATAAATTGCTTTGAGACAAGGTGAATTAGGTCATGGCTTATCATTTTTTGAGCTTCAGGGTTGAAGATACAGCATAAATATAAGGAAGCAATATCTAGCCATAGGAATAAGTTAACAATTTGAACAAAGTCTATATAGAATTTGTAAGACTTATTTCCTTGGTGGTTTCCAAGTTTTTTAAAAAATTGGCTCAGACAATTTCAAAGGAAAGTAAACACTTTGCACCAGAAAGTAATGTGCTCTTTTGACTTGGTGCTAGTGCTGATACAGAAGTGGGATCCTTCTAGTTACCCATCTTGACACTGAATAAATTCATCAGGTCAGCAGTCTTAGGGACATGTTTACTTTGTTCTCTTTTACGGAAGTGACTATGAGTATTGGTTAACTTTAATATCCTTTTTTGGAGGATTCATTCTGTTTGTTCATTTTTTTGATTATAAACAGTATCACTGTGTGCTGCATGAGCAAAGGCACATCTTGTGGTGAAGCAATGAATGCCACAGTCATTAAGTGTTTTTATATATTTGGATCTGTGCATTTATCCAGTGAGTTTGTGACTGTGTATAGTTTGAGATACATACTTTCTTGGTGAGAAACAAAGATTTTGTCTGGTAACAAAAACCTTACTACTTCTTAAATAGGAGTGTGAATTCAAAGACATGACTATATTAGCCTGGATCAGTATGTCAAGAGATCTTGTAGCACTTTTAAGATTAACTGAAAGAAAGAAGTTGGTAGCATAAGCTTTTATAGACTTACGTTTACATTGGTTGCAGGGACTGAAGTGTCTAGGAACAGGCCCTTATAGTGATGCATAAGAAGGCTGTGTACCTGATTAACAATAGAAATACAAAACTTGTGGGTATGGTGATCAGGAGACAAGTTGGTTTTAATGATGGTTGTGGAGGGCAAGGTGGGGGGATAAAAGCAGGAGGAAAGATGTTGCCTTAAGCCAAGGCAAGTACAGCACAGGAATGAGAATTAAGCACCTTCCACGTGTTGTTGAACTGCAGCTGCCAGCATTGTGCCTGCTGGCTATGCTGGCTAGCGCTATGGGGAATTGTAGTTCAGTGACACAGTTTCTGCCCTAGTTCTGTGACTTAATTATGAATGATACTAGCAATATAATCTTATCTCTTACAGATGTTTCTTACAGTGTATCTCAGTAACAATGAGCAACACTTTACTGAGGTGCCAGTTACCCCAGAAACTACATGCAAAGACATAGTAGATTTATGTAAAGAACCTGGTGAGACTGAATGTCACCTAGCAGAAGTGTGGTGTGGCTCAGGTAAGTGAAACATGACATTTGTGACTTGTTGGGCGTCTAGAGAAGTTCCTATTTCAATATCAGGAATAATACTGATGATGATGATGATGATGAATAAACATTTTAACTAAAGTAGAGATGGCTAACACAGAGTCTGCATGTGCCTCCTTACTGCCATTGCCAGGCTCCATGCCACCTCCTTTAACAAATTATCAGCAGCACTATTATCACAGTATCAAAAATGCCATGGTTCTGTTACGTATAAACAATGCACATGGAAACTGTGAACTTTGTTTTTAAGATTACTCATACTGCTAGAGAATTCCAGGAGTTCAACCATGCTATCTGTTGTACCATGACAGAAGCAAATTCAACAGGGATTGTGTATGACTTGTGGTGGTTTGAGGATATCAGCGTTCCTCCTCTAGATCCTAGAAGTTACCTGCTGTGGAAGTTATGGTTTGCTTGAGTTAATAAAAGGTGTAGCCTAAAATTAAAACAGACTATTGAGATAAGACAGTTTATGTGATCCAATAGTGTAAAAGTGGTTCCTTCCGCATCCTTAATGCAAATATAAAACCTACATCTGGCAGAAAGTGCATTTTGCTGTTAAAGGATCCTGTTGCTTTCTTTCTCATTCTCCCAACAGTATTTGCCTATGTGCTGAATTACCACATGAGTTACTCTGTTAATTTATCCCTAGAACTCCTCAGCTGTTGCAAATGGCATATTTCATAGAATCATAGATGTTTTCCATTATCTCTTAAAACAGACTTTACTTTTTTAACAGGATGGACTCTTTAACTGAGTTTCCCAAAGGTCTTTGGAAATTCAGGACTATAATGCTGCTCATCCTTTTCTGAACATCACTTCTATTGACAGTAAAGCTAATAGGGATTGGGGGTAGTTGTAACCTGCTTTTGGAATCTCCCCAGCAGGGATATATGCCTGGAGTCAATTTTTTGCAGTTCCATAGCAATAACAAAAAACTGCCCAGGCATTCAAAAATATTTTTAATATCTTTATTTAATTACAGTGTGGAAAGTGTAGATTGTAGGTGGTGTGTAGCCTTCCACCCCATTTTTGTGCTCTCTACTCCTCCAAACATAATACTGTGGAAGAGAATCACTGGAAAATTTCCAAAAGGTGGTAGCCAAAGCTCATGTTGCCCTCCCTCTATACAGGAAAAGATACTGAATACCAGGCAAATTGAAATTAGAAATAACACCAGGCCACCTCCACATCACCTAGAATGTGTTGGTGTAGCCTATTCATGAGGCTCACCTCCCAATTATATTTGCTCAAACCTGTCTTAATTATTTTAATTATTTTAAATTACTACATTTTTGTTTCCTATTTGTTTTCTTGTTCTACTTGTTCTTATTGTGAACTGTCTTTAAAATTCACTGATAAAAGGTGATAACTTTTAACACATTTATGTTTATCTCCAATCAAAAGTTATTATCCACTGGTATGCAGTTTTCTTTGCATGATTAAAATCTTGCTTTTGATTCTCTTAGTTTAGTGCCATACGTTACAATTACTAGCTTTGCTTTTGCATGCTACTTTTTAAATATCTTCCAAGAGCCTCAAATTCTGTCTGCCAGAATTATTTGTGCTGGATGAACAACAATAGTCATGGAAAATGATACAGGATCAGTGTTTTTATACTCAAGCTGAACACAGTAGATATTTGGCTAAGTTAAGATGCCCCTGTATCCCTCAACCCACACTATCAAAATTTTGGAACGAACACCTCAACTCTGCTTGTCTTCAATGTCACAGATCCACTATAACTGTAGCAGCCAGAATCAAATAAAGGATATATACTGCCTAACACTTTTTGTGTCAGTTACACACTTTTTGCAGAATAATATTCAATTTGGTTGTCTTTTTGTTTTTAATATATTTAAGTCATAAGGTGGTCAGCTTATCAAATCTACTTTGCTTTTCACTAGGCTTCCCGAAATCCTGCAGCTGGAGATGATTAATAATAATAATAATAATAATAATAATACAACAACAACAGTAGAATACCTCTGAACATATTTTAAATTTAGAAATTTGCAGTACCAGAATTGAATGAAGTTTACATCCCCTTCATACAAAAGACTACACCTGTTTACCATAACATTTCTTCATGTCTTCAGCTTGCTTTAGGTGGTAAAAAATTGTGTGTGTGTGTGTGTGTGTGTGTGTTGCTGCTAATAACAATTGATAGCCAGAAACCTGTTTCATCCAAAGATCTGCCAAGAGATCTCAGTCTGTCTTCTACTTAGGCATGCTGTAGACAATGCTTCTGTGTCACACTAAGCAGTGATGGTTGTGTGTGGTGGCCCACTGTGTTATGCTGGCATGCTGACCTATGTCACCTTGCCATATTGGCAAAGCAAACCTGGCTGTAGCAATAGCACAGCCTTGCTCAAACCACCTTGTACACTGACAGCAGTTTGTTTTATAGTAATGCTAGCCTTGTTCTTGACAGCAGTGGATTATGACACACAGTGACCATGGCTGTGATGTAGTGAGAAATCTTGCACAAATGCATTGTCTTAACTTTAATTAGTTTTTGCTAGAATAAACTAGAGTAAAACCCATCATAAATCCTCTTCCAGACCGTCCCCTTCCAAATTATATAAAGGTACCTTCTTCCTCTTGTGATTTAGAAGATGAGCTGTTTAGCTGTCTAGACAAATAACCACGGAAGCAGCTTTTTCTGTAACAGTGACCTACTTGCTTATACTGTAAAACTAATCTTCTTTGACAGTGACCCCAGAAAATTTCCTTCCTAGATTGGTTCAGCATGCCCGCAGTTTTTTTTCTAAAAGGAGCCTGTTTTTCTCAGTACTCTTAAAAGCACTCTTGCAAAGAAACACTGATACTATAAAATACTTGTAGAAAGGAGTATTTATAAATAGACACCAAAATCAAAATATTGAAACAAAGAGAGACTCAAATAGAATGGAAGGTGGGCTTTCCTAATGCCATTGGGTGGTTGAACAATTCAGTCATTATTTTTGAATCAAGATAACATTTCTTGTCTCTGTAAACTGACATTTGTTTATAAACATTAGTGTCCAGTACTTGCGTCTGTCACTTGTGTGTCATAACCTCATTGTTTTTCCTTCTGATGTCTTATAGATGATAATCTGTAACATCCTCTGTCTTACAGCAAGGATGGGGAACATGATGCCCTTGGTCTCCAAGCCTCTGGAACTCCCAAATTCTCTAAAACACAACAGTTTCGCTTTTAACACCTCTGATCCTTGCCCCTTGTCTGGCCAAAAAAAGGGCTAAAAAACCAGAAATTGCAAACTGAAAGTAGATTTGTTGTCAGTTCTAGGTCACATTTTCAGCCAAAATTGCCACCTGCTCTAGAAGTGAAAAATTGTCTCCCATCACAACTGCCTACCTCTGCTTCACAGCTTACTGTGAAATAAAAAGTGACACCTTCTTAGGTCATCTGAGTGCAATTGTGATAAAAATATTAAGCTATAAGGAAAAATCAGGTTGAAAAGCATTGGCTGCTTTTAATTTTAAACATATAAAGGGATAGTGAGTTCCTTATCTGCAAGCGGAAAGATCTTTGGTGTATTTGATGATAAAAAGCTGCCGTCTTTGGTCTGAAAGCTTTGACATAACTTTTTTTGGTTAGCATTTTTTTTAAATAATCAGGGTTATTGTGGGTTGTTACAATGAGTGATACTTGTGTGATTAAACTTGGCTCTACTAAAATGATTAATTATTAATTTTTGTTATTCAAATTTTTTTTATTTGGCTCTGGTAAAATAATTTTACAGTTTATTGTAAGCCTGGCAGATTGAACAACAGTTTTTTTCCCCTGTTAGCCTCCAGATTTTCAGACAAAAAGAAGCAGAGATCCTTTTTGTGCTAGATAAAACAAAACATTTTAAAAAATAAGCAGTAGTACTTTGTACAAGAAGTTTGGTATTATACATGTGAATGGTTAATGACAGGTCAAAGAAAGATTGTTCCACCTGCAAATATCATATAGATTGAGTCCTTCAGAAAGAAAGTATGATGCTATTATCTCAGTGTCTTTTTTGGAGGTTAGCAGTGCAAGTGAGATAATTTGACAATTTGATAGCATCTTTGTGTAATTGAAATAGGAACCTGGCTCCCCATGCCCTGCCAAGCTTGTTAATACACGAGGTAATAGTTGTATTGTGAGTCTTCTAGTGACTGTTTATTTGTGTGGCATCTGGGGGGCAGAGTCAGTATCAGGAGAACAGGAACAGCACTTTTAATTTCTGCAGTTATGCAGCTTGGGTTATAAGAAGAGTGATATCTGCCAGAGAAAAAGTGCCAAGTGTCAGAGGGAGATAATCAGAGACATGGCAACTAAACTATTCCACCCTTTCTGTAATCCAGTGATGTCACTCTTCTGTGGAAGAATGGGCTTCATTGACCAGAGGCGTAGCGGTGGGAACAGTAAGCACTGAGAGGCTGGAGAACCAAAAGAGCCATATTCATTACAGATTGACTGAGGAGGGTGTAATACCTGAACTGGAAAACTTCAACATTATTTTTATTGAACAGCTATAATCATAATTTTCAAAGAGCTAGACATGTTAGTTTGTTCCAGTACAATTTTTTAAAAAATCAGTAATTATTCATGGTAAATCGTACCTGGGTTCAACCAGTAGGTCTGGACTATTTTTGAGTACATTGGGAAAGCATACATAAACTTGCCCTCACTCTGTTCTCTAGATGGAGTGGTCCCTGGACTATGGCTTGCATCATTTGTAGTCAATACTGCAGTGAGGGGAATTGTAGTCCAAAAATATTGGTAGGGCAACATCTGCCCACCCCTGCTTGATCGTGCAGGCTATCACCTAAGTGTCCAAAAGCAGTGTTGCAAATCAGCTTCTGATCAGCTCAGCTCATCACAGTTTGGCATATTGTCATAGCAGTTTGGACACAAGGTGATCATGTTTAAAGTTGAACTTCCCATCTGAACCAGAGATATTAAGCTTTAGTTTCATGAACAGCAATGAGAAAGAGAATGAGAAATGAAAACACCTTCCCAAATCTGTTCTTTCTAACTTCTGCTCTCCATCATCTCTGACAGTTGGCCAACCTGGTTGATATCAGCCTGGTTGATAACAATCCTAGGTGTTTCTGAGAACCATAGTGCAAAACTTCTGGAGAGCACCAGTTTGGAGAAGGGTGACTTACAGGATATTTTTTGACAACATTTCGCTGTAGGTCATACTTGACAATAGTGTAATGCTGGTCGTATGTTAAATTCTCTGAATGAAATGTCATGGAGGCACCATATGTTACTGATCTTAGAGCAGTGGTTCTCAACCTTCCTAATGCCGTGACCCTTTAATACAGTTCCTCATGTTGTGGTGACCCCCAACCATAAAATTATTTTCGTTGCTACTTCATAACTGTAATTTTGCTACTGTTATGAATCGTAATGTAAATATCGCATATGCAGGAGGGGGCAGGAGGACGCGAGTGCGTGGCTCGCGCTTGCACACCACCACCGAGGAGGGAATGGAGCCTAAGACCATCGGAAATATGTGTTTTCTGATGGTCTTAGGCGACCCCTGTGAAAGGGTTGTTCGACCCCCAAAGGGGTTGCGACCCACAGGTTGAGAACCACTGTCTTAGAGGAATTGCTCTGGCTGCCAGCATGCTTTAGGACTGAATTCAACATCCTTTTATATTTAAAATCTGAAATGATTTGGGGTCTTTATATATTCCTTTTTTAAATTAGACTGTACGGTCAGCCCTCCACATTTGTGGGTTTCACTTTTGCAGATTTGATTATTCACGGATTATTTGCTGTCACCTCTGCTGCCTCACTATGCCATTTTTAATAGGGACTGCAAGCCTCATGAGAGTGAGAAATTGCAAATGAGGCTTGTAAGTCCCTATTAGAAATGGTGTGGGGCAGAAGTGGAGGTGGCAGTACGCCCTACAAGCCACCCAATTCTGCCTTGTGAAAGAACCCTGATGCCTCAGAGGAATCCATGGCAGGTTGAATATGGTGATCACACTTTTTGTGTGTGTTAAATAGGGTTTGGGGGGGCTTAGAATTATTCACGGTTTTCCCACTTTCACGGGGGTCCTGTGCCCCTAACCCTAGCGGATGTGGAGGAATGACTGTACACCTTGGTAAGTGTGCTCTGTTGGTTCATTTTTGTACAGCAATGTGTACATCAGTGGTCTTTTGCAGTGGGCTCTTCTCTGGTGCAACCTCCATATGCATGAATTATGTCAGCAAATGCAGTCGGTGTGTGTCCATGCTGCTGCAGGCACGCACACTTTGTGTTCGTTGAGTATAGTAGAACACGATGCTTTATGTTTTTTTGTTATATGAGGAGGTCCCTGGAATGGAATGGAACCCCTGCATATACAGTGGGCGCACTGTATAAATAAATAATAATAATACTGAAATACTTGAAGGAGTACCTCTACCTGTGTATAGTACTCCTGCCCAAAGATTAAGACGTTCTAGGGGGCTAATCTCTATGACCCACTGGTGACTTCAAGATAATTTGAAGGGTATGGAAGAGGAGCTTCTCAGTTGTGGCATCCTTTTTGTGGAATGGCCTCCCCTTAGTGTTTATACTGGTATCATTTCAGTGCCAAGTAAAAACATGGCTGTTTTTAAAAAGCCTTTGAACCTAACTGATTTATTCTATATATTTATAGTTTTAAACATGGCTATTTTTAAAAAGCCTTTGAACCTAACTGATTTATTCCATTTATTCATGGTTTTAAACTGTTTAAACCTGTTTTAACTTGTTAAATTGATTCATATCCTTTTAGTTTGTTTCTGTTGTTTTAATAAGGTTGGATATAAATAGGTTTTAAGTAAACAAGTAAAACAATAAATTAATAAACATCATACGTCTCAATATGTCCTGTACCATTGGCTTGGTATAGCTTGTTATACTTTTCAGTATTTCCTGTTTCATTGGCTTGGTATAGAATTGACAGTGATTCAGTTTCCACAGACTTTGGTTCATCTGCTGTTCAGGATTCCGCCCCTCCCCACCAATTCTTTCTTCCATCCCTTTAAAGACTATTTTTGTGTGATTTGCAAGTGACATACTTGTGGGATATATAGTGTGTCTGCAAAGTGGATACTGCAACATTTGAACAGAAGGTTGTTATGGACACATCGCAAATACATCTTTGGTTGAAGGAGCCCTTGATAACCAATTGTATGCCACTGAGGTATGGGAATAAGTTTTATTTAGTAGCCTAGTATTGGAAGCACCTGTAATAAAGTGTATTGAACTTCCTTTACATTTTTCAGAGCGCCCTGTAGCTGATAATGAACGCATGTTAGATCTTCTGCAGCGCTACGGAGCTCAAAGAAGTGAGGTTCGGTTCTTTCTACGTCATGAAAGGTCCCCTAATCGGGAAACTGGTATGTGATTACTTGATGAGTGTGTGCAAATGCACCATAAAAGCCATACTCTTAAGAAATTGTACACTTAATCTTCTTTCAGCCTGCTTTACCCTAACATTCCACCTTGAAGAACTTCCTGATGGTCAGAGCAGTCCAGCAGTAGAGTATGCTGCCGCGTAGTGTAACGGAATCTCCTTCTTTGGAGGTTTTTAAATGGAGTCTGGATGACCATCTGTTGGGAGTGCTTTGGTGTGTGTTTCTGCATAGCAGAGGGTTGAACTGGATGGCCCCTGTAATCTCTTCCAGCTCAGTTATTCTATGATTCTAACATAGGGCACCTTGCTTTGATAGGTGACAGGAGATTCAGGATCCCTTGTGTGGGGTGCAGTAGAGAGTAAAGCAGCTAGGATTGTGTTATGTGGTCTCATTCTTTAGCACCCTAAAACATGTCAGTAGAGAAACACTGGTTTCCGGAGGATCTCAATCTCCAGCCTGCTGAATGTTCTATGTTCTACTTATGTCTCGTTTATTTCAATGAGACTTTTCATCCTGTTCAGGCATTCTGAAATAAACATACAAGGAGGAGAAGAGTGCTAGCTCTGCCTTCTACCCTCATGCAAAGTGGTTCTGGGAGAGCTACCACATACAGGAAAACCTCTCCTGTTCACTAAGTCACTGTATGATGACAGTAGTGGAAAAAAGTGATGGCAGGGACAAGGCTAATATGCTCAGCTTTGTAACACCTGAATAGGATTAACGTTTCCAGAACACATAATTCCTTTTGCTTATCTCTTCCTAAAGCTGTCCAGTTTGCATATCATTCTTCTACCGATAAGTTAAGAATCCCTTTCTACTGCTGCCTTGTTTCACTAGGATGTGTGTTTGAATTCTTGTCACAAGTGCAAAATTGACTTCATAGTAAAACAACCTGTCCCTTTAATTCTGCTATAAAGAGCTGAGTTCAGGCAAAACACTTGCTTGGCTTCTTGCTGTGTTTGGTAACTTGTCTACTTTAATTTTTGTGAAAAAAATGTGTTTTGTTTTTCTTTTATTGTCCCTGCATGTCAGGCAAAGTGAATACATTTATTGCACAGGCAGCATTTTCCCAAACACATGACAGAGCTACAGATCTGCTTACTTTGACTTACAAATGTTTGTCAATGACTTGTACAAGTCTGAAATTGCAGACCTTCTCAATTGCTCTCTTTCTTCCAGCATTTCTGAAGGAAAGCTATAGTAAAAGGAATCCCTGAAATATTTTTACTTATTTTTCTTTTCTTTTTTGTTTCCTTTGTACTGAATAAAGGAAGTGGATCAAGACTGCAGGATCCAAGCTTGAAGAGAAATGGTGTAAAAATGGCTGGTGAACGAAGAATAGAGAATGGAGTAAGTATTTAGTTTGGCATCTCTTAAATGCAATCAAGAAAATAAGTTCTTTTGATTGCAAATATATTTTTCAGAATATTTCATCATAAAGTGAAACATTTCAGTTCTACTACTAGAGTCACTTACTCTTACAGATCTGCATTATGTTGATTGTTTCAGTGACAGAAGGTAATGACTAAGAGACGTTTGTCATTTTTCTGGTTTTTTTTTTTTAAAAAAAACAGCCTGCAAACCTGTCAGGATAGAGTCTAGACTGACCAATCCCAAAGTATATGTAGAAGGCAGCAAACACAACATCATCTTGCCAGTTAGAAATGTGACATCAGTCCCTTCTACAGGGACAGTATGCTCTACTGTTGTATTCAAAAGAAGCCCCAGCAAAACAATCACTATTCTGTAATGCCAGAGGCTTCATGCTGTAAAGCTGACACAGGAGAGCATGTTGCTTGAATAGCTAGTTTAGCAACATGAAGTGTGAGGTTTTTTTGAGATTTTGAGGATCTAGTTGAAAAGAATTAAGGAAATTATCAATATCACAGGAACTGAGAAACAGCTTTAAAGGTATGGCATCTTTAAGCTTGTTTGTGTGTATGTGTGTGTATGACTAGACAGACTTGTGTCTAGTAAAATGTTTCACTTGGAAACTTGACTAGATTGCTTTTCCTTTATATTCACCGTATTTGGGATTAGAACAAAATATTTTCCTCATTTCCAGGTCTAATAGGCAAATATCATGTGTCTGTGTTGTATCACTATTTAAATCTTCTCATAGTGTGCAGCTCATAGTTCCTTGGTAGAACATCTGTTTCTGGCTTAGGATACTCTGTAGGTGAGTATGTACTGCACTGATGGGTTGAAGATAGTAGTTTGGACCCAACATTGGACCTGGATGGCATCTAGATGTCTTTTGGTTGATGATTTTACCAGATTCCATAAGAATAAAATTATACCAGTAGTTTAACCATACCAGTAATTTAACTGTGTTGCCATGAATCTAATGTAGTACTCACTATAATCTAAATGTTACCCTAACCAGTCTTTTGCTTCTGAAGCCAGGGGGCAAATTTCTTGAATGGGCTTCAAATAGATAACAATTTTTTTTTTTAATTATTGAAGGTCAGTGCTCCTCGGATGGATATGACTCTGGCTGAACTGCAGGAAATGGCATCACGACAACAGCAACAAATAGAGGCACAACAACAAATGTTGGCTAACAAGGTTGGTTGAAAAAAAAGTTTCTGGAAAAAATAGTATTGTTATAAAAAAGTGGAAGAACTCAATGCAACTTTTTGAAGCTCTGCATTTTTATAAAAGTGCTTTGGAATCCCTTTCTTTCTTTCTTTCTCTCTTTCTCTCTTTCTCTCTTTCTTTTTTTGCAACAATCCATTTGTGTGGATTGGTATAGTATAGTGGACTACGAGATATGATTTGTTTTGGCCAAGGCCACCAATAGAGTCAGCGGCAGTGATGTTATTTGGATTTACCGGTAGGCATCTTCAGTGCCAAATGTTGTATTTGTTGATTTCTTCTGAATGTACCAACATATCATACGTATTGGTGTAGCTTTCAAACTGTTTCTTGGGAATCATGTGGTTTCTGTAAAACTTATTTGGACCTCCTCAAGTGGGACTACTGGTAATGGAAAGTAAGTTTCCCTGGAGGCTGTGTCTCTCCTGCCCAGAACTCCCCCTGCAGTTGAGAGTCAAAGTGAAAATTAATGTTTGAGATACATGTTCACGTCCTGATCTATTTTTAAAAGACATTGTATGAAGTATGTGGGAGTGAATTTAAGTACAAGCACATATACACCCCTAACCCTTTCCTTTTTGCAGGGATTACAAATCCTCCAGTTGCTTTCTATAGTGTTGGTGGGGAGATAACAAGAATCTCCAAACCATTTGGTTTAGTTTTGTCTTGTTGTCTTCTTCTGTATAGCAAATTTTTGTGTGTTTAATATTTATGGTTATCAAACAATCTGTAGTTAGTTCTTTGTAGTGTAATGCATAAAACATGGCAAGCATTAAGTTTTGTTCTTGTTCTTGAAATCTTATGTCGTTAGTATATGTCACTGAACTTCTTTAAATCCAAAATTGGCATAATGCTCATTCTGTTCACCTGTAGGAGCAGCGATTAAAATTTCTAAAACAGCAGGATCAACGGCAGCAACAGCAAGCTGCAGAGCAGGAAAAACTAAAAAGATTAAAAGAAATTGCTGAGAATCAGGAAGCCAAGTTGAAGAAAGTGAGAGCACTGAAAGGCCATGTGGAACAGAAACGGCTGAGTAATGGAAAACTAGGTAAACTGTTAATGTGATGCTTTTGAGTGACTGATGCATAATATTTCTTTAATGTTCTAGATGCTCCTGTTTACAATAATCAGCTAAATAACTATATAGAATAGTTACATATTTTTTGCAGGGAGATAAGTTTTGGTGCATACATATTTGTGCTTAACCTCGTGCTGTAGTTTCACTTGGAAGGTTTTTGTGTTTTAGTCTAATACCCTCTAATCTATTATACCTTATCCCTGGAGTTCTGTATCTAACTTTTAAGTGTTAATCTCAGTTGTTAATCTCACCATACTTACGATAAAGCTGAACACTTGAATTAAAATAGTTCCATTAAAATAATTCAGGAATAGGTTTGGGGGTAGTTCCTGTACCAAGAAACAACTCAGAAACAAACAATTTAAACGTAGTACTTTTCCCTGCTCTTGCTACACTTCCCTTCCTTGCCAATGTATTGCCTATTTGTGGTCCATTAGTAATATAAGTATATCAAAATGGTCTCAGTGGGATTTAAAATCCTCTGTAAAACTGGAGTACTGATATCATCATCATTACCTTTATCATCTTTATTTGTATTCCACTGTTTGTGCAACATTGGGCCCAAAGTGGCTTCATTATTAAAACAATGCAATTTAAAAACATACATATTAAAAACAGAATTAAACTATAAAAGAATTAAAACAGCTAAAAAGAGATTAAAAGAAGTAATTAAAATTAAAACAGTATATCACCCCCTACTCCGTTCTTTAAAATCTTTTGTTTATTAAAATGCCTGTCTGAGTAAAAAGGTCTTTGCCTGCTGCTGGAAGGACAACAAGGAGGAGGCCACTCTGGCCTCCCTTGGAAGGGAATTCCAGAGTCCAGGTGCAGCCACTGAGAAGACCCTCTCAGTGGCTGCCATTCTTATGGCAGTGGTGGGACTGAGCAAAAGGGCCTCTCCTGATGGGTTGAGAGCCCAGGACAGAGAAATTGCCTGGACCTGAGCCATATAGGGCTTTATAGGTCATAATCAACACTTTTAATAGTACCAGGAAACAATCTGGCAGCTAACAGAGCTGTTTCTTTTTTTCTTTTATTTGTAAATATTAAAATTGTAGTTGACATTCATTCACATAGAAACAAAGAGGTATATGATTATTGTAATATATACAGAAAACAGTTGACCTTTGTTTGGCATTCACTTTCTCATTCTCAACCAACTTCCCTCCTAGTGAGACGTGAGAAAAGAGTAAATCTTATAAAGCATTGTCTGTCAGGTAAACAAAAATACACCAGAACCTGTGCTTTATATCTTAATCTCAAAAGTCGATATTCACCATTTTAATATCACCCCAAAGATTCCTGAAATATAAGATAACATTATTCCAATCTTTGATGAACCTTTCAAATTTGATCTCTCTTAACACATACTTAAATTTATCCATCTGCATCACATCAAATAATTTGATTTCCCAGTTTTCTAATGAGGGGAGGGTTTTTGGTTCCACATTTGTGCTAAAAAAAAGGTTAAGAAATACTGAAATGGAATATGTATTCAAATAGAAAGAATTTTGGGTTTTCACTATGAAATGACTCCTGAATTGTACTTGTTGTCCATAATGAATGATGATTTGGAGAAAAAAAGCAGGAAAAGTATTGTTTTACATGACAGCGGCGGCTAGAAAGGTTTTAGCACAAATGAGGAACCTATGGAGCTGTTTTAACATGGGCATGGTATGGTCTCTATAACCTGGCCAGTTTAACAGTCTGGCTAGAGCTCTTTGAACCAGCTGAAGTTTCCAAACACTCTTCAAAGGCAGCCCCAAGATGTAACTAAGTCATGTACAACCATGGCCACATCTGGTGCCTCAAGGAGTGGGTGCAGTTGGCACACAAGCTTTAAATGTGCAAAAGCACTTGTGGCAGCTACAGCAACCTGGGCCTCCAGGCTCAAAGCTGAATCCAGGAGTATTCCAAACTGTGAGCCTGTGTCTCCAGGGGGAGTGTGTAATCCCATCTAGCACAGGCTGAGTCCCTTTTCCCTGATCTGCTTTCTGACTAACCAGGAATACCTCTGTCCTGTCTGGATTAAGTTTCAATTTGTTGGCTTTCATCCAGTTCATTACTGACTATATTTGTTGTTGTTTCTATTTCTGATCCAGTCTAGTGACAACAGCAAAGAACTAACAAGAAAATCCTGAATATGATTTAGTTTTTATTTTTAACTTTGTTGGGAAAACATTAAGCACTCAGCAGGCTGTTGAAACTAAATAAATTTTAACAAGTAGTAGTTTCAGTTTACAATCCTTGCGAGTTGACTAGATTATTTGGATTTAGCAATATTTGTCTAAACATTTGAACCACTTGTGACCCAACCTGTAAAGCAATAGATCATTGACAACATCTTACTTTGAATGTTAGGGCATAATGTTCTGGCATAGCTGTAAAAGGATGCCAGATTTTGTGTTTTTTCAGATTTTGCAATCCTAACAGTGAAATTGCAGATAACAGAGTCTTAATCATAGTTGACTTACAGGACGTACTATGCTCTCATGGCAAACAGTAAATTCTGTCTGGTCTTTTCTTGTAATTTTTTATACATTGAGATTGTATAAAATTTTATACATTCCTTCTGTGCTATAAAACCTTTCCTGAACAGACTGACATGACTGATTCGCCAAAAATTAGTGCTCAATGTTAGCCATGTGATCTTCCTAATCAGAGAGAGAAAGCAGAGTTACAGTTGTTAAAACTTTTCATTTTCACAGATTTTTTTTCACTGAAAATTTGAGAGCAGAAATAATAAATTGATCCCATTATGTACCTCATTTGATGGCTCTTTGGCCAGATTCTGAGAAATGGAAATGAGAAAAGATGCACCTGAAAGAAGGTGTGAATTTCAATTTCTTTTAGCCTAGGGATGGGTCTGTGGTCCTCCTTCTTGGCTCCGCTGCACTATTCCTGTAAAATAACTGCACCAGATGTCACAAGTCTGGTTGATGCCTTCCTGGTAAGTTGGACTACAGCTCCAGTCACCATGGCCAGTAGTCATGCCAACTGAGGCTGTTGAGGATTATCGTGCAGCACGCATGGAGAACATCAGGTTGGGAGAATCAGGATTAGGCAATTAGGCTTCTGAAAAAAGATCTGTGTTGGTCTCAGTAGAAACTTTTTAAAAAAACCAAGTAGTTGTGTTTTGTTTTTTTTTAATTTGGAGGGAGAGGAAGGAGAGAGGAAAAGTGGTGCGGAGGAGAAAAAAAGTGAATATTGAAAGAAGGTGGAAAAAAATTGGGTAGGAAGGTGTATGTGAATGGCTGTGTCTGTGAGGGTAGGGGGCGGGGTTAATGGAGAGGCATTAATCTTGCTCAGTGCTCATGTATGCTCCAGGCCACAGCTGACATGCAGCCCTTGAAAGACCTTTCCACAAGAGAATAGTGGCTCTTGTGTTGAAGAAAAATATCCTCACATACTTAGTTTTCTGGAAATAACATTTCTATAACAAGAAGAAAATATCTTTATAAGCTGCAATTTCTTCCTGTTTTATTTTTATTTTAAATGAAGCTTTGTTCCTCAAACCAGTACATGACTTAGACAATTTACATTTGCCTTTCATCTCCCTCCATTTCTCCTCATTTTATCCCACGAGAGCTTGGCATTTTCCTGAAAAGATCGCAGTTATGTATAGCTATATTTATCTTATGTAGCCTTGTTGTCAAGTGACTAAAAATAGAGTTCAGAAGAGTTTTCTTCTGATAAAGTCCCTTTTAAATATCCCTGCTTCTGTTCAAGTTGCAGATTAGGGTAGCTTTCTTTGGGCTCTGTGGTGGAGAGCTGGAGAGTGTTTCTGTCCCCTTAACAGCTGCCTTGGGAGCAGCCAACATTTGGTCATTTCTCAGCTAGAGCTATTGTATTCTGTCTTCCTCTGCAGTGGAGGAGATTGAGCAGATGAACAGTTTGTTCCAGCAAAAACAACGAGAACTGGTACTGGCTGTGTCAAAGGTAGAAGAACTTACTAGACAGTTGGAGATGCTGAAGAATGGCCGGATTGATGGTTACCATGACAACCAGTCTGCTGTAACTGAACTTGACCGCCTGTACAAGGAGCTTCAGGTAATAGCAAATCTGTGCAGCAGATGTAATGGCTAAATGGGGCTGGAACTTGCTCTGGCTTCTTGTCTGTGCCAAAATTA